>PVKB01001110.1:89070-232930 GCA_004027205.1 Ctenodactylus gundi
TTTTTTTTTTTTTTTTTTTTTTTTTTTTTTTTTTTTTTTTTTTTTTTTTTTTTTTTTTTTTTTTTTTTTTTTTTTTTTTTTTTTTTTTTTTTTTTTTTGAGACAGTGTCTCATTCAGTAGCCCAGGCTGGTCATGAATTCACTAAGGAGTCCAGGCTGGCCTTGCACTCATGGCAATCCTCCTGTCTCAGCCTCCTGATTGCTGGGATTACAGGCATGCGTCACCATGCCCAATTTATGTGGTGTTGGGGAATCGAACTCAGGTACTTAGCACTTGACATACTGCTTGCTAGGTAAGTGCTTTAATGCTTTAACCACTGAGACATTCCTCCAGCGCCCCACCCCATCCCCATTTATTTCTTTTAATACAAGAAATGGATGTCTGTCACATTGATTAAAGACTTTTAATACCTGCCTTATATTTTCCTACTTCATATCTTACCAATCCCATCTGTATAATCCACTCAACATATCTGTTGTAGTGTTTCATCACTCTACAAACACAAAGACCTCCATCTCCACTGCAGAAACTCAAACACTACTGTTTCCTAAAACCTTTTCACCTTTAAATCTTAAACTCTAACATCTTATCCTGCCACAGCCTCATTTCTACCCACCTTTTCCTCTCTATTTCTAAACTTGCTTCCTCATTTACTAAAAACATTCAATCTCTTAACCACCTTATTCATTAATTCAACTAAAATTCATCAAGTGCCTATTATGTCTTAGGCACCACGTTCAAGATTAAGCATGGGGTTGGAGGAATGGCTCAAGGGTTAAAGTGTTTGCCTAGCAAGCACTAACTACCGAAGTTCGACTCCTCCAACACCACATAATCCAGGCATGGTGTCATATGCCTGTAATCCCAGCACTTGGGAGGCTGAGGCAAGGAAGACTGCTGTGAGTTCAAGGCCAAACTGCACTTCAGAGTGAGACCCTGTCTCAATAAATAAATACAAACATACATACATAAAGATTAAAGACACAACAGTGAGCTAGACATAGCCATATATATATATATATATATATATATATAGAGAGAGAGAGAGAGAGAGAGAGAGAGAGAAATTCTAGTGAAACAGGAAAAAATAATCACAAAATTTTACAATTATAACAAAGATATTTTGGGGAAGGGTCATTATTTCCTCCAAGGAACCTATAAAAGCATCCCCAAAAGAGTGATATTTCATCTAAGAATTGAAGAATGAGTAACAACTGGAGAAACAAGCTGGATGGAAAGAATGCTATAATCAGATGAAATATATATCAAAGTTCTGTTGTAGGAAAGAAAACAGGTAAGACAGGAGAAAATCAGAATGAAGACAAGGCCCTACCAGACCCTGCTGAAAGTTGAGACTTTATCCTAAAATGAAAGGTTGTAAGCACAGGCAGAAAATTAATAAATTCAAATTGTTAAAAGATCACCCTGATTCCCAGGAGGTGAATAGTTAAGAGGCAGCATAGTGGATTTACAGAGAAATGGTAAGGAAATTACTGCAGAAGAATTATGACAAGCCACATTATGATGATAGCAATGAAGATTACGAAAAACAGATTCCACTTTGTCTCTTCTTGCCTTGTTTTCGCCTTTGTTAAACCCTAGTTCTTTACCCTAGTTCACCTACCTAACTTGAGTGCACACTCCCCATTCAGCTTCTCTGCTGTAGTCCTAAACAGGACTACTGAGCGAAACAACATCACCTAATCTTGCACTGTAACTACAAATACATTGCATTCATTTTCCTCTTTCTCATCGAAACACAAGTGCCTTTTGCTGGACTTTGTCACCTCAACCAGCTCGTCAGTTGTCCTACCCCACACGTTCACCACTCTCCCTGAGCCTCTTGGCCCATTCATACCACCCCACTTCATTCTGGCAAATGTCTACCTCCCACTTTACAGAAAACACTACACGACAAAGCAAGAGCATGTTTTTCTTTTCCTGCCCTGGTAACTGGCTCCCCTCCCCTCCGCTCCCCTCCACTCCCCTCCCCTCCCCTCCCCTCCCCTCTTCTCTGTGCAACTCCTTAAAAGAGACTACATTCACTGATGCTACTTTCTCAGCCTACAAACATAAGCTACAGAAAGAAAAAGGCAGACTTAACAGAAAAGTCATCACAACACTCCTTACTATGGACCTGGTGGCCTTCTAGGTCACCACGCAGACTCCCCTTCCTGTGCCTGCATGAAAAGTCAGCACTCTCACAGTTCCAGCCCTAAGCGAGGACTGCTACTTCTGATGTACCACCTCCGTAAGAAACTACTCATGCCTGAGCAGCATCTTCATCCATCGCACCTAAATGCCAATGGCCCCAAAGGTAGGGATAGGCCTCAAATTTTTTCTACCTGTGGGGAAATCCACAGTCTCTTCAAACTCCAAACATAAAAACAAGAGTTAAACAAAACAAAGCAAAAAAAAAAAAAAAAAATTGAGCTCATTCTCTCATCTCTGTCCCTCATTCTTTCTAACTAGTCCTTTTCCAGCATTGTCTATTCTAGTAAATGGTGCCACATCGTTCCAAGCACTCCAGCATAAGCTTAGGAGCCACTCCAGACTTCTCTTTCTTGCTTATGCTCACAATAACTTTTAACAAAGTTTTACTAATTTTACCTCTGAAAGTGAATCAAATCCATCCAATGCCTTCCATAGCCTACATCTCTTCTACCTCAAGTTCTCATAACCTGGACATACAAACAGCTTCATAATTTCTTCTGCTTTTTCTCTCCAACCCATTGATAGTCCCTAGAAATACCCATCATGAAGAATTTAAAACATAATCCAGGCTGGTCTTAAAACTCACTATATAAAGCAGGCTGGCCACAAGCACAGGCAATTTTCTTGCCTCAGCCTCCCAAGTGCTGGGATCATGGGCATGAGCCATTACACTGTGTGTAGTGCTGAGGAATTGAATCCAAGACCTTAAGCTTGCTAGGCAAGCACTTTAACTGCTGAGCTATTCCTCTAACACTGGCCTTAAATTCACAGCAATCCTCATACCTCAGCCTCTCAACTGCTGGGATTACAGATATGTACCACCACTCATGGCTTATGTGGTATTGAGTAATTGAATCTAGAGTTTGCATTTTCTAGGCAAGTGCTCTAACCAAATTTCCATAGGCCAAACCAAAGACCTTCATGACCAAGTTTTACTCCCCTTACTTCTCTCCCTGCAGTGATGGTCCCCTAATTATACTATATGCTTCAAACTTCAGCCCCTTTGCCCATATTGTTCCCTCTACCTAGAATGACACCTGGTCTAGTAAGTAAGTTTTTATTTATACTTTAAGACTAGCATTAGTGTTACCTCATTTGCAACACCTTTTCAGGCTTCCCACCTTAAAATGCCCACTTCACTCCTGGTATCCACAATACTTTGTCTTTACCTTTATCATAACTTCACCATAGTGTGTGGTATTTGTATTTATTCACATGTTTTTACCCACTAAACTAAAAGCAATTGGAGAGCAAAAATATTGTCTTGTTCATTCTGTAACCCTACTACAAAGTACCTGGCAGGCACTAATTTTTATTCAGATAAACAAGTATATTTGCATAGTAAGCAACAACAAACACACATACAAACTACCATCAACACCTGGACAACACCAACATCACCACCACCACCACCACCACCAGTGTATACACAGGCAAGTCTAAAACACTGGCTCAATTCAAAGACATGCGCCTATGACTGTCATATGATTTTTATTTGCAAGCTTTCTTTTCCTAAAAATTGTTTGGCTCAGACCAATGCTGTATGTACTGACATCCCAACTACTTGGTAAGAGAGAAAAAAAATGACACAAAACTAAACTCTGGTGGTAGATAACATACCTCATTCTCTCATCTACAGAAACCTGAGGCTTCCACACTCTCATTCTATCCCCACTCTCCTGGCTCTACCAAAGTCTTAGCACTGCCTCTAGGTTCTCTACTCTTAGAACTCATTGGAAAATCACAACATTCATGACTGTAATGAATTTTCAAAGTTCAGAGACTTCTCCATATTTATGATGTCAATCCCAAGGAATCCAGACACAGAGAAAGAGGAGGGATATAAGCATTTAGAAATTTCACACAACCCTTGATCAGATTAGGAATGAGAAATGAATATGATTATCTTGGTAGATTGTTTTTGGTTAATTTAGGTCCTTCTAACAAAACAAAATATAACCTTATAAAGGGGTTATTAACAAATTCCACTCCAAAGAAATCTATGGAACACTTAATGCCATAACCCAGGGGTCATAACATGGGTCCTTGAGATGGTTCTTATCTGGAGTGTCTCCCCAAAAGCCTCATGTACTTGGATGTAGTGGGTAACTGTGGAATTGTGTGTTATTAAGGGGTAGGGCCTGGCTGGAAGAGGCAAATGCTTGGGGCTTGACCTGGAGGGATTCTGTCAACTGGTGGAGATTAGGGGGTACTCAGAGCAGAGCTTTCAGTGCTGTTGATTTGTGGGCCAGGAATTAAGGGAGGGGCACCCACCCTGGGTGCCAGGGAGCCCATGTGGCAGCTTGATGTAATTAAAGGAGGGAAGAAGCATTGTTTCAACTTCGTCCCCGAAAGCTCTAGCTTTGCCTGAGTCTCCAGAAGCGCTTTGCTCCTGCTTCACTTGGCTTCTGTCTGCAATGCTGTGAGCAGTTTCCAGCCTCTGCCATATGCTTCTCGCTTACCAACTACTCAACAGACTGTATGAAACTTTCCAAAACTGTTGGCTAAATAAATCTTTCTTCTCTTAAATTGTGATGTCTGGTATTTTGTCTCTGCAATGAGAAAGTAACAAGACAGCCCTGAAAGAAGAAAATAAGTGAAAGAAAGTGGTGTGTGTTAAAGGTAATTTGGACTTTATTTCAATTAAACTTCCAGACAATTCTAAAAGATTTTTAACACCTAATCCTGTATTTTAAATAAATATGCTAAGTATATAACCAAGATTTTTATGAACCAGTCCATGTAACTCCAGAGCCCACACATTTACACTATACTACACCTAATCTGGGAAGAAGGACTGAGACAATGGGAGCATTCCATCCACTGGGAAGTCCACACTCAGGGCTTCAGCTCAGCTCTACAATGACAGAAAAAAAGATCCTTTAGTTATTACTACTATCAGAATCTGTATATGCTTATCTAGTTCACTCCCTAAACAGCTCATTCATTCCAAAACTGCCAATAAAAGCAATTTCCCACATATTTATTGATATTCTCATGTCTACCAGTCCTACCTCCCTACCTGTACTCATTACTACTCTACTCACTCCAGTTCAAAGATGTTATAGTATTCTCTTAATTTCCTATTCTTTCTCTCCCACCCCACTCTCCTGTTAATGGAAGGAGATGACTATATCTCCTTGTACTCAGGCTGCAAACGCCTGGCTTGTTTTCTACCTTCAGGACATCATATACTCAGGAAATGTCTACTTTTTCCCTCTGAATCAAACTTAGAGAAGAAAAAAAAATCATTCAACCCACTCATATAACTAACCATCTCAAAACAATTTCTTTGCAAATGCTAGGGTGGATTCACATGATCAAAGCCTCAAGAACTTGTCCAATGGCTTCATCACTACCACTCACTGATATGCCATATGTGTCAGAATAAAGTTTAACTTTTTTTCAAGAGTTTCTAGTGTGTCCTAGCAAGCTCAAACTGTGTTGCTAGAATGGCAATGACCTTTATATAGAGCCACAGAAAGGCTATTATTATAATACTAGCATGACAATAGCAGTTTGTATAGGAACAGAAATCATGGTAATGTTTATTTTTGTAGATCCACACTAGAGTGTCTATCTTCCATGCACATTGATTGTCTTTTTTTTTTTTTTTTTTCCTGGTTAGGGCTAAGGAGGGCCCTTCAAGGCTGAGTTGTAAGTACATTCAAATTTTATTTATTTATTTAGAGACAGGGTTCCGCTCTGTAGCCCAGGCTGGTCCTGAAATCACTATGGAGCCCAGGCTGGCCTTGGACTCAGGCAATCCCTCCTGCTTCAGTCCCCCAAAGTGCTGGGATTATAGGCATACACCACAAAATCTGGCATACGCAGTGCTGGGGAACCAAACCTAGGGCCTTGTGCATGACAGGCAAGCACTTTAACCACTAAGCTACACCCAAAGCCCCTATCCTTAGCATTTTAATCAGTGGCTAAAGCACAGTAATATTCTGGATGAATTAATCTAGATATATGACAATATCTATCTTTAAAATTGATGTGCACACTAAGTGAGCTGCTGCATTAAACACCTAGTATAACCCAGAGTAGGATCTCACTACTAAACAATGACGTTGCTTCCCTGTACTCCTCAGCTAAATAAAATGCTATGACAGAAGTGCCATGACGAAGCTTAAGACGAGATAGGGCTGTAGAGTCAAGTGTGGGAAGATGGTCACCAGGAGGGCCAACCATACAATCTGGCAATACTCAGTACTGGTAGGTGACACGAAAAACTGCCTCCAGTCCTTACAGGAGAAACGTAACAAATGTTAGTTGATTCAGGACATGCTATTTTGGATGCTTAGGTACCTGTTACCACAAGCCCAGCCAAAAAGAAGAGGGCTGAGAAGTTGCATCTTAAATACACCTGTGTAGTTAAAAATCAAATATATACAAAGAATTTTTAGAAGGATACTCAACTCCCTAAAAATATCTGATTATCAAAAATGCTTACTTGGTTCATAGTAATTACTCTCCTTTTGAAAGAGTAAGACCTGTAAGCTGGGCGTGGTGGCGCATGCCTGTAATCCCAGAACTAGGGAGGCTGAGACAGGAGGATTGCCATGAGTCCAAGGCCAGCCCAGGCTCCATAGTGAGTTCAGGACCAGCTTGGGCTACAGAACGAGACCCTGTCTCAAAAAAAAAAAAAAAAAAAAAAAAAAAAAAAAAAAAAAAAAAAAAAAAAAAAAAAAAAAAAAAAAAAAAAAAGAAAAGAAAGAAAGGAAAGAAGGAAGAAAGAAAGAAAGAGCAAGATCTGTGTAAGCAAATCACTCTTAACTGCTAACAGGGTAAATAAATAAGCTTGAAAGATTTGAGTCCAAAACTCTCATTTTACTCCAAAAAGACAGATGGTCCAAAATGTCTTCACCTGTAGCTTATTTACTCAAGCAACTCATGTAATTGCAAGCAGAAAAAACTATTAGGAGTCAGAACAGGCATTTAAATCAAATCAAGAAGGAATTTTCCCCTTGAATACAAAGAGCTGGATCTCAGAAAACAGCTCTAAGGAATCCAAGCCACAGTTACATTATGATCATGTTAGACATAACACATACATTTTGTGTCTAGATATAAGAAAATCCTACCCAGGACCGAGACAGCTTGTGTGGTTAAGCCCCATCATAATGTGGTCTTCAACTTCCCATTTCATTTCCCAGGCATCTACTCTGTTTTTAGCCACTTAACCAACCTCTTTTTAAGCAACATGATATTAAAGAGCACTGAATGACAGTCAAAACAAGGGCTGTATACGAGGTTCTAGTTCTAATCGCTAGGCATAAGAATATACACTAATCACTCACGCACTACTGCTAACCATGTTGGTTAAATTTACTGATTTTCAAAGTTCCCACCAAAAGCATCTCTGGGAGACATGTTTCAGAACCCAACCAAACTCAGCTCCTGTCTTACTTACTTTTCCTTTGCTGGAACAAAATGCCCAACATCCACAAATTAAAGAAGAAAAAATTTATTTAGCTCATAGTTTCAGAATGTCTCACACAGTCCATTGATGGGTAGCCGCCAACATGGTAGAGGTTGGAGAGTTGCTCACTCCATTGCAGACAGAAGCAAGAGCCAAACCCCTCTCTGGAAGGTCCAACAAGGCCAGAACTTCCCCAGGAAAAACTGCAAAAGTATTCCTTCTTCCTTTTTTTACTTAGTTCAGCCTGGCAGTTGGTTCCCAACTCATCAGGGTGGGTGCTCCTTCCTCATTTCCCTGCCTACAAGTCAACAACACACACCTAAAAACTTGGCTCTAGGGACCCCCAAATCTCAACAAATGACACAATTCCTCCAATTCAAGCCCCAGGCATCTGCCAGGCCCTACCTCCCAATACACAGTTCCAGTTATCCCACTACATCCAAACACAAGAGGCTTTGGAAGGACACTCCAGATCCAAACCACAGCAGAACCTTTGTTGTTATAAACCACTTGAAAAAGCCCTAACCCTTACCCTATTACCACAATTACCAAATTCTATTTATTTCTCTTTAAGTAATTTGAATCCTCCTCTTCACTGAGGAAAAAATTTTACCTACATCCTCTAAACTTGTCCATAACTCTATATAACTTTACTCTCACTTTTCCTCATTTGAGGCAGGATCTTGCTCTATAGCCCAGGCTGGCCTTGAACACACAGCAATCCTTTTGCCTCAGCCTCCGAAGGGCTGGGATTACAGGTGTGCATCACCATGCCCACTTTACGTGGTGCTGGGGAATTGAACTCAGGGCCTTGCACTTATTAGGCAAGCACTCTAACTCTATTAGTATGCATGACTTCCTATTACTATTTACCTCTTATGCAAGTGGGAAAAGGAGAGTAGTCATGATGATTATAATTTTACTAAGCTCTTAAAGACTTTTCATAGTACTGAGGATTGAACTCAGAGCCTTTGCACTGGAGCTACATCCTCAGCCCTTTATTTTTTATTCTGAAACAAGGTTTCACTAAGTTTACCAAACTGGGCTTGAACTTGCAATCCTCCTCCTGCCTCAGCCTCCTAGGGGGCTAGTATTACAAGTACATCCTTCCACACCTGCCAGGTTCTTGATGACTTACAATTCTAAAATCTAATGCCTAATTTTTCACATGGCAAATATGCAATAAAATATTTGTTGCTGGGGCTGGAGGAATGGCACAGTGGTTAGCAATCACAGGCCCTAGGTTCAATTCCCAAGCACCATGTAAACTGGGCAACCATGGTGGTGTACACCTGTTATCCTAGCATTCAGGAGCCTGAGGTAGAAGGATTGCAACAAATCCTGGGCTACACAGCGAGACCCTGTCTCTAAATAAATAAATAAATAAATAAATTTTGTAGCTAATGGTAAGTACTATCTTGGACAAGTTATTTGCAAATATTTTGGGCCTCATATTCCTCTCTCAGAAAATGATGGTAATATGTAAATATCCTTTCAGTTCTAAAATGTTAAAATGTACAGTGACACTGTTACATAGCCTATATTTTTCACATTTTTTATATGTAACTATATCCTATTTAACGTAGAATGTTGATTACCAAAGGTCCAATTCTCCTATCACAAGTTTAGTTAGTTTACTGAGTAAACCCGTCTTGCCATCCTAGTTCATCTTGCCCACATTCCAGGACACAGCAATTGTTTAGTACAAAGGAATTTATAATATAATCTCAAACAGACAGCAAGCACATCAAGGGTGTGGCCACTGAAGAGATTATGTCAACTTGAGGGAATCAGAAACCACAACTGGATTAGGGTTTGGGAACCACATCTAGATTGAGAATCGAGAACCAGCCTGGATTACAGTGTGAGTGATCTGTGGGCTGGCCAATGAGGGGAGAGCTCTCACCCAGATGTGGGAGGTCCAACTGGAACTTCAAAGGCATAAAGAAAGGAAGAGGAATGATTGTTACAGCTTCTTCCTCTGGGAAAGCTCTCCGCTTCCCAACTGTCTGCAGGTGCCAACTTTGTGACACGCTGCAGATCTTCTGCACGACTGTCCCAGTCTCGACTTGCGCCTGTCGGCCAGTCACTGCTCTTCAGTCCCTGAGCTTCAAGCTCCAGTCTTCACCATTGTTCTTTGAACAACCAAGACCTGCAGCTGACTCTCACCTCACTGGCTGTCCTGCAGTCCCAGATGGGATTTCTACTTCCCGGCTGAGCAGCCATCTTGGGCTATCTCTATCCTCAGATTTGTAAGCCTTCCTAATAGACCCTTTTTGTTACAAAATCTGTAAGTAAATTCTGCCTTTTTAACGAACCCAAACTAATACAAAGGGAAACTTGTACAATCTTAATTTTCACCATAAAGTAATTTACTACCAAAAAATTACAAACATGATGCGACAGAAAAGGAACTCAGTGTTAATAAAATAAGAGGCTAAATTGCAACAAACGATTAGAATGTATTTCAGGCAACCAGATAACCTAGGACTTTGCAAGCCTTTTTTTTTTTTTTTTAAGCGGTTCTCAAGTACAACTCCCAAATTCTATTTTCAGAGTTCTGAGAGGTACAAGAACTCTCTATTCCTTATAAGTAAACTATAGGGACCAAGTATTCTTCATGTTAAGTAATCTTGTTCCTTACTAGCAGTTGAGATTTTCAGAAAATTGTTTTAACGGACCAGTAAGCTCCAGTACAAATGAGACAGAGTAAATGCTCACAAAGGAATACATAAGAGCCAGTGAGTTTTAAACACAGATGAGAGCTTGCTGTCTAAAATATACTTTGTTAGCAGGAGTGACTTTGCTATTGTTCTTGCCTCAATTTCTCCCAATGGACTCTCTTCATGAAAATATCAAGGTTTTTCTTTGTTTTTTGCTTGCAAAGCTGGGGATCAAGCCCAGGGCCTTGTGCATACTAGGCAAGCACTCTACCTCTTAGCTATATCTCCAGCCCCAAGACTTATTAACACTGAAGCCTCAGAGAGAAATTGTGTCTCTTGCCAGAAATGGTGGCACATGCCTGTAATCCCACCACTCTGGGGGGCTGAGGCAGAAGGATTATAAATTCAAGCGCAGCCTAGACAACTTAGCCACTTAGTGAAAACCTGTGTCAAAATAAAATAAATAAATAAATAAAGAGCTAGAGAATGTAGCTCAGTACAGAGGCCCTGGATCCAAACTCCAAGACTGAAGGAAAAAAAAACAAAAACAAAAACAAAACAAAACAAAAAATAAACCTAGGGAAGAGACAGAGGAAATGTCAGCTTAATAAAGCCAACTCAGTTAAATACCATGCAAATATATCCTGCAAAAGATTTTATCCCAGGCTTATTTTCCAGTCTACTCTGGCCTACAGTTCTCACATATTCTCCTGCACTCTATTCAAATATAGCAAATGTGTGCTCAGAAAAAAAAAAAAAAAAAAAACCTCAGGCCTGAGCCAGGCATGGTGGCCCAGGTCTGTAATATCAGCATGCCGAAGACTATGGTAGAAAGATCAGTTTAAGTCCAACCAGGGCTAGGGCTAGACAGTAAGTTTGAAGCCAACCTGGAGTACACATTAAAACAGTGAGACCCTGACTCCAAAGAGAAGCAAAAAATGAGGGAAAAAGAAAAAACAAAACAGGGCTGGGATATAGCTCAGAGATAGAGTACTCGTCTAGCATACACATAATGAGGCCCTGGGTTCATTCTCAATATTGGGGGTGGGGGGGTGGGAGGGGAAACTATAAGTGGATTTAAGATTACCCAGTTTCAAAAGGTCCATGATAGCCAGGCATGGTGGTACAAGCCTAGAATCCCATCACTCTGGAAAACTGAGATAAGAGAATCACTAGTTTGAGCCCAGACTAGGCAATTTAGCCATTTAGCAAGTGGCTAGGACTCTGCCTCAAAATAAGATTTTTTTTTTTTGAGACAGTCTTACTCCTAGTCCAGGCTGATCCTGAATTTACTATACACCTCTAACTCAGCAATATTTTTGCCTCAGCCTCCCAAGTGCTGGGATTACAGGATGTGCCACACTCAGCTAACGTTTATGTGATAGTGGGAGACAGGGCCTGCTCAGTCTGGGCAAGTGCTCTAAGCACTGGGCTAGCCCCCAGCACCAAAATAAGAAATTTTAAAATGCACTGGGGAGATAGCTCAGTATGAAGGTATTGAGTTCAATCCTCAGTACTGAAAAAGAGAAGTCCCTAACATTGCCCTTCAGAACCTCAAGAAGGCATTGATGTATGAGGTTTAAGAATATAAAATTAACAGTATTTGACTGGCTTTTACTTACAAAATGGTAATTTCATATAGTTCACTTAATATTTAGTTTCCTACTTGGGGGCTGGAAGAGGTGCCACAACAATGTCATACCAGGGTCACACAGCAGGATTGCAGTTCCTTAATCTATGTCATACACTTTCGAAGTTTTGAAAACAAGCTTCTGAAGTTTTTGAAACCACCTGGTTCTATCAATAAAAAAGAAAAGTGTCGTTAAAAGTGTAAACACGCACACATACATATGTGTGTGGCTTTCTTTAGGGGCTGAAGCTTTTTCAGGCCTCTGCAGAAGCATTTAGTAAGTGAACATATAGTCTTATTCTTTTTTCTAACGCCCATCTTCAGTCAAAGTGTCAAAATCTTGATGACAAAAGCAGAATCTGATAGCCAGTGAGATGAGTCTGGCCACAGAAATACACATCTTCAACAGTCTCCAGGATCAATTCCCAGGAGTTTCCCCAGTAAGATGATGTCACCAATCAATTCCCATTTCATTTTCCAAGGAATGCTCGCTCATCCCATGAAAGAAGTTAATCTTAACTTGTTTAAAAAATGAATGCATTTTTATATAATTTCCACAGCTGATTTTAAGCTTTATTATAGGGGCTACCTCAAAATTCAAAATTGAATAGCCTACCAACACAAAGGACAGTCTTTTTAATGCATTTAAATGTAACTAATAGTGACTAAATGCCTATTATGTATAAGTTGCTATAGCAAATTCCACAGAAATACAATGATAAAGATTTGAAGACAATACTTACCAGTTCTCAAGGAGACTAACAGTGTGGTTAGAGAAACATGCAACTACACAAATATGCCAAAATACAAGAATATGCAAATACCCCATGACAAGTACTCAAAGAATGACCAGATTCAGCAGTGGAAAAGATCATTTCCTGTTAAAGAAAAAAAAATCAGTTTTCATGTAACAGCTGTGGTCCAGATCATCCTAAACTCACTATATAGCACCAGGTTGGGGGGTGGGGTGTGTGTGTGTGTATCATATAAATTTTTTTGAGACAGGGTCTCACTCTGTAGTCCAGGATGGTCCTGAAGTCACTATGTAGCCCAGGCTGGTCTCAAACTCATAACAATCCATCTGCCTCAGCCTCTGGAGTGCTAGGATTTTGGGGTGCAGCACCACACCCAGCTTATGTGGTGTTAGGGGACTGAATCTCAGGCACTTGCGAGGCAAGTACTCAAAGCCACACCCTCAGCCCACATTTTATATTTTAAAGAGGTCTAAAACAAGTATGGCAAAAATGTTAATACACACTAAATTTGAATTGTGGGTTCAAAATTACCTCCATTACAGCTTTTTTTTCCTAAAATTTTCTAGGTGTCTGAAATATAATGGAAAATTTAAAAATTAAAAGAGAGAGGGACTGAAAGTATAGCTCAGCAATTAGAGTATTTGCCTAGCAAGTGCAAGGTCTGGGGTTAAATTCCCCAGCACCACACAAGCCAGGAGTGGTGACACATGCCTGAAAACCCAGTACTTGCAGCTGAGGCAGGAGGATAGCTGTGTGTTCTAGGCCAGCCTGGACTACGTAGAGAGTTCAGGACTAGCTTGGACTATAGACACTGTCTCAAAAAATAATAATAAAAAGTTTTAAAAACTAAAGAGAGGCCCAAGTTACTGGACTACAGGAGTCAAGAACACAAAATAATAGGAACAGAGAAGTTCTTCTACACTTCAGAGAATACTTGATTAGTTCAGTTTTAGACCGAAGAGGTGCCCTATTTCGCACCACACAGCATTAATAAGAGGCACTTACAACCCTAATGTGGGGGCTGATAATAGACAAGAAGGAAGAGTTTTTACTGCCATCCCAAATCAGATAGCTGAAGGGGAGTGAGATCCACCTTCCCACATAACTTAAATGCCGGTATAACCAAGTCATCTTCCCCAACGCGAAGCCAAGCAAACTTTCAACTCCACAGGAATTCAGACAAGGACTAATCATGAGTAGCTGTACTGTGCCTCCTCATTCCCCTCCCTTCTCCCAAACAGTCACAAACAAAAACAAAATGTACCCTTGCCCACTTGAGAAAGAATTAAGAATTGGCAGCTCCACTAAAGTGGACAACTTCCAAACCAAGGCCCTTCTGTGGGGAAGATGTTAACAAAACCCTGAAAAAGGGTAAGAAAATCACTATTCAGCCTAGTTTTGAGGAAGGCCAGCATTGGAAGGTATCCATTTTACACACTCACTCAAGTTCCAACTTCCCCCAGGGGAATCTAAGAAATTTCTAAGATGTACTCTACCTTATTCTATTCTCCAGCAAAAATGAAATGCAAAATCCAAGCTCTCACTTTAAAATCAAATTATTTCCTCCCATAAAAATCCAATGAAGGGGCTGGAGGAATGGCACAGCAGTGAAAGCGTTTGACTTGCAAGTACAAGGCCCTGAGTTCAAATCCCCAGCACCACATAAATCTGGATGTGGTGGTGTGCGCCTGTAATCCCAGCACTCTCGGGAGGCTGAGGCAGGATTGTCCAGCCTGGGCTACACCCGTGAGTTCAGGATCAGCCTGGGCTACAGAGCGAGACCCTGTCTCTAAAAAAAAAAAAAAAAGAAAGAAATGATCAAATAAATAAATCCAATGAAATTAAAAGCACCAGGAAGGAAGATTTAGAATACAAACATAATGACAAATTTTGTGAGTTTCTTTTGTGTTCACTGCTCAATTTATCATACTCTATTTTTTAAACAAAGTTTGTTGGCACAGCTTAAAATTATGTTTAAAAGAAAGTAACATGAAAGGAACTTACCAAAAGACATAAATACAGCAACACACTCAATAAAACAAATAACTCGATATTCTTCTCCATCTGAATCACTACATTCTGTTCATCCCACCTGTTCCAGGTCAAAGGCTCTCTTCCCAGGGGTGTTCTCAGGGGCTATATTCCTCAGTTATATCTAGGGAAATACCACTATCCAATTTACTGACTAACAAGGACACCAGAATGGAATAGTAAGTCTCTCTGTCTTCCAGCACAGCTTGAGATGGCAGGATGCAACAAACACTGGACTGGCATGTGGCTCGAGAGGACAGAGAGGTAACCTCACATTTACTAATCAATCATCCACCACACATCAACCACTGATGACTGCATTCTAGACCAAGTTCTCACTAAACTACTTCAGTGATCTTGAAGAAAGCTCTGAAGAAGCCTGAGAAAGCTTAAGTCCCTCCTGTTCCTTAACTTCATAATTCTATAAACATAACTACTCTCAACATGTGTTAGAGCTAGGCAAATAGTCCCTAAAACATCTTTGGTTTTGTCCCTCTCCAATTCCTCCTATAAGTCACTGACAATAATCTTTCTTTGATTTGAAATTTATCACTTGATGCCTGTAATACTTAAATGGCTCATTCATTATGGTACAAGATAAAGCTCTTCAGTGGTAGAAAGCAAGGCTAGCATGCACAAAGCCCTGGTCCAAAAGACAAGCTCTCCGTGATCTAGCTCTGCCTAATTCTCTAGTTCCTGACCTTCAACCCTACTGTCCAGTCATAATTACTCAGAGATTACCTGGAAAAGTATGCTTCGTTACTTTAATTTTTTTGTTATTTTTGTTTTTTTTTTTTTTTTTTTTTTGAGATAGAGCAACATTGGCAACTAAACCCGGAGCATTTACACTGAGTTACATTCCCAGCACCCCACTCCAATTTTCCACCCTGATTTTTTCTTTTTCTTTCTTTCTCTTTTTTTTTTTTTTTTTTTTTTTTTTTTTTTTTTTTTTTTTTTTTTTTTTTTGAGACAAAGTCTAAGTTGCCCGGGCAGGGCCTGAATTTGTGATCCTCCTGCCACAGCTTCCCAAAGTGCTGACATTACAGGAGTGTGCCACCCATCCCGCTCCTTTACACTTTTATTCAGCTGTTTTCTCAGCCTAGTGTGCTGATCACATCCTTCTGTAGGGAGTACCCTTAGCATATCTTTCAAGATTTAGCTGCAAATGTCATCTCCTCTGCAATCCCACAGCAGAACTGACCATTGGGCTCCCTCTTCTCTCCCACATATTAAACTGTAGCATCTATCACCCTTGAGCCCACCCACACAGGTACACTTCAGTGTCTCCTCCCAGGACACTGACACACCTGTGGGTAGGCTTTGACCCATTTCCATCTCTTCAGCACCTGCAAGATAGGAAGGAGACACCTAACAGATACTAGATGGAGCTGTAGAGCGGAAAACAGAAGCAGAAAAGAAGAACCAGCTAAGATGGCCTGGCCTAGAAAGTGAGAAATGTTACTGTTTGAGCTTATCAGTACCATTGCTCTGTTCCCTCTAGTCCTAAGATTGAAAATTCTTTCAGCTACAGCTACATCTATGCCAACGAAATACAAACTGTGTTTCCAGGTTCGTTACCTCTCACCTTTATCCCAGTGTCAGGCCTGGAACTCTCGCAACCACAACGGTTTTCATTTAAACTCAAAACATCTCAAGTTGAACTCACTGTACTCTCCTTAAAAATAAGAAAAAGCTCCTAGCTTCTTTACCTCCGCGTCTCAGACACCCAGGCTCAATGTAGAGCTGCACTGATGCATTTTGCTTCCTCACTTCCTGTACCAGGTCCTAGTTTCTGTGTTTTCTCCACAGTCTCTCTTCACTCTCTTTTCCTGCCCCCAATCCACCACAATGTCTAAATCAGACTTCATCACCTCACACACTCCAGGTTCCAATCTCTCTCCTGTTCACACCATACTGAATCTTACAGTCATAATATCCTAATCACAACTCCAATTTCCTATCACTTAAGATGAAAGTTTAGCCAGGCCCAATGGCACAGGCCTGTAAGCCCAGAACTCTAGCAGGCTGAGGCAGAAGGATCTCAAGTTCAAGACCAGTCTGGGAAACTTCACAAGACCCCGTCTCAAAAGCAAAAAGTTAAAATAGGCTGTGGATGTAGCTCAGAGGTAAATTATTTGTCTAACATGTTTAAATTCCCAAGTTTAATCCCTGCCACCACAAAAAAAAAAACATATTTTTCAATTTATTTACTCCTGAGCTACATCCACAGCCTGAGTTCTTGAAACTCCTTATAAACATGAGCTCAGGACCAGCCTGGACTATACAGAATGAGATCCTGTTTCAAGGAAAAAAAAAAAAATGTCTGGGAGAATAGCACATCAGTTAGAGGGATTGCCTAACAAGTACAAAACCCTATTTTTTTTTTTTTTTTTTTTTTTTTTTTTGAGGCAGGGTCTCATTCTGTAGTCCAGGCTGATTCTGAACTCACAATGGAACAACCTGCCTGCCTCAGCCTCCCAAATGCTGGGATTACAGGCATGAGCCACCACACCTACCTTATGTGGTGCTGGGATATCTGAACTAGACAAGCTAGACAAGCGCTTTAACCACTGAGCTATTCCTCCAGCCCCAATGCCCTAAATTTGATTCCCCGGCACCACATAAACTGAGCATGGTGGGACATGCCTATAATCCCAGCACACACAAGCCTGAGGTAGGAGGATTGCTGTGTGTTCAAGACCAGCCTGGGCTACATAGCGAGTTCAGAACCAACCTGGCCTGCAAAGTGAGACCTTGTCTCAAAAAAATAAATAAATAATAAATTCTTCAAGGTTAAAAAGTTTAATTTCTTCTAGTCCTCCAGTCATAAGCACTGAACTAAACTTACAACAGGTCATAAAAATGATGACTTACTTAGGCCTGATAGCACAGGCCTATTATAATCCTAGCACTCTGGGAGGCTGGGGCAAGAAGATCTCGAGTTTGAGTCCAGCCTAGGCAACTTAGCAACTTAATGAGATGCTGTCTCAGAATCAAAAGCAAGAGAGCTTAGAGCATATCTCAGTAGTCAAGAGCACTTACTGCACAAGGCCCTGGGTTCAATCCTCCAACACCACATAAAAATTAGCCAGGCTTGGTGGCATACACCTATAATACCAGCAGTCAGGAATTTGAGGCAGGAGGATTACCATGAGTTCAAAGCTAGTCTGGGCTACATAGTGAGTTCAGGACCAGCCTAGACTACATAGCAAGATCCTGTCTCAAAATAAATAAATACAAATGTTAAAAATGGGCTGAGTGGCTTAGTGTGAAGGCCCTGGGCTCAATTTCTAGGACTACAAAAAATATGTAGATAGACTCTAGATAGTAAAAAGGTAGATGGGGGGATGGTGAAAGGTGGGAATGAGAAAAGGAAGTAAAAACAATCAAGATGTGATATGTAAGTAAAAAATAAAGTAGCATAAAAAACATATAATATAGTTTAGTAATTCTTCCTACCCAAAACTCTTAGAGGAAAAAAAAAAAGCACAGGACAGGATTCTATAAAGTACAGTTGAAAACAATCCCAATCTAGTGATATAAATTAATAACTTTTTGTTTTTATATTTTTGAAACAGGATCTCACTCTGTAGCCTAGGCTGGTCCTGAAATCACTATGGAGCCCTGGCTGGCCTTAGGCTAACTGCAATCCTAGATCCTTAGCCTCTTGAGTGCTGGGATTACAGGTGTGTGGCACCATCCCCAGCTTACATGGTGTTAGGGAATTGAACTCGGGGACTTAACACTTGACTTTAACCGCTGAGCCATTCCTCCAGCCCCTAAATTAATATTCTTGTCTTCCATCTCTGATTTCCAACTGGGAAATACTACAGTCTCCTAACTCAAAAGGCTAAGTAATAATCTCTGCTAGTGACACCACAGACACATAGTTTTGTAGTGACTATAAGGAGGTGGGAGAGAGTGGCAGGGATGACAGAAAGCAAGTCAACTGAAAGAAGAGCTGTATACATTTGTTTCCTTCTCTACTGCCCACTCCCCAGCTCCCCCACACTCAGGAATGAACCTAGGGCCTTCTCACTGAGCTACTTCCCCAGACACGGTCTCATTAAATTGCTCAGGGTGGGCTAGAACTTGGAATCTTCTTGCCTCACCACCCAGAATACTGGGGTAACATGCATGTGTTGCCCCACCCGTTTTTGTTTACTTCATAAATGTGGATACTTCCCACTTTTTTGAGACAGAGTCTCAGTCTGCAGTTCAGGTTGATTCTGAACTCACTACATAACCCAGGCTGGCCTTGAACCCAAGGCAATCCTCCCACCTCAACCTCCCTAGTGATGGGATTATAGAAGTGATCCACCAAGCCCAGGTGGTGGGGAATCAAATTCTGAGCCTTCAGCATGTTAGCAAGTGCTCAAACCACTAAACTATGTTCCCAAAGTATCCCACTTTTTTTTTTTTTTTTAATGGGCCACAGGTTCAAAAGTTTCCTGCAGGAAGAAAAATCTGACAATTTTCAGTGAAGCTGATACCTAAAGAAGCCTCTACACAGCACAAGACCTTTGGAAAAACCAGCTTCATTATCAACACTACAGCACAGGTATTAAGATCCCTCCAGATACTGGCAATGACCTGGCTGGAACACGGCCTCACCTACCAGCTGTTCCTAGGCCAGGGTTCTTAGGCCAAAATCTGTACATCAACACAGATTTTGAAAAGAAATTATTCTACATTAATATACTCAGTATAGTTTACGGGTTAGTCACACAAAGGTAGGGGCTGAGGAATTAGATGGGCTTTGGTCTAATTATTCACAGACTGTTCATTTTGTGGATTTCTCAGACCAAATTTTTAATCCAAGATTGACTGCTCTTTGCCATCAGCATATACTCATCATCAGGTAATACAGGTTTAGAAACTAAATTTTTCATCAACTTGATCCTTAAAATATTAAAATAAATCTAGTTTTTAAATGAGTGTATTGTCAGGCTGGAGAAATAGCTCAGCAGTGTTTGCCTAGCAAGCTCAAGGCCCTGAGTTCAATTCCCCAGCACAGCATAAACTGAACATGGTGGTGCACATCTGTAATCCCAGAACTTGAGAGGCGGAAGCAGGAGGATTGCTGTGAGTTTGAGGCCAGCTGGGCTACACAGTGAGTTCAGGACTGGCCTGGGCTACAAAGTGAGACCAAAGGAAGAAATTTCTTCATTAAACTCTTAATTTGCTGGTTTAATGCTCCCTGTAATAGCAGAGAGATAACTGGGAGTCAAATGTACTTCAAAAGTAATGCCATCCTTACAGCCATAAGCTCTTGTAAAGAAGCTAGCCATAGTCTTAAGATATCCCCACAGCACATGCAGAGGTCAGCACAGTGAGTAAGGCTGTACATACCAAAACTTCTGCAATTAATCGTAGGTAGTCTGGCTGTGTGCCTGCAGGCCAGGATGGCACCAAGAGAAGCTTAAGAGTTAGGACAAACCGGAGCCTGCCTGACTCCTTGTCTGAGGTCGTGAGCCAAAGGGCTCAGAACCTCCAATTAAATCCATTCTTTGTTCAAAGGCCTACAATGACTCTATTGACCCTTCTATCCACATACCATGGTCTGGCCTCTGAGCCCCCTCAACCCTCTCGCCTGCTCTACCCATGCTTCACCAGCCCACATTCTCCCGTCTCCCCACGGGTTCTCCCCACGCACAGCGGGTTCTCCTCACGCACAGCTTTGTCATTCATACCACCACTGTACACTGTGCATTCTATACTTTGTCTAGAAGTTCCTTTTTTCTTTTAATCCTAAGAGAAAACCTATTTCATATTAAATGCTCGAAAGTATCTCATAGATAAGGAGAAATAACTCGCCTAAAGTCTATCTAATTCCACAGCCCATATCTCATTTATGTATGTATTTATTTTTGTAGTACCGGGAACCGAGCTAGGGCCTTCACACTGAGCTATACTTCTAGTCCATTTTTTAGTTTGACTTTGAGACAGGATCTTGCTAAGCTGTTAAACTGCCCAGGCTGGGCTCCAACTTGGGATCCTCCCAACTCAGCCTCCCAAAGTGCTGGGGTTACTGACCTATGCCACACAGCCAGGCTCAGATCTTGTTTTACACTTCCACCAAAGCCTGTGACTGGAGCTCAGAGGGTGCTTTTTATTAACTAATGTTTGTTAGAGATAATAATCTCTATCACCTTATGACTTGGAGATTGCTTTATCCACAGGAGTGCTTATTCAGCAAGGACTTTTTTTTTTTTTCTGAACTCACAGCAATCCTCCTGCGTCAGCCTCCTGAATGCTAGAGTTACAGGCATGGGCCACCACACCACTTAGCAAGATTTTTAAAAATCATTTCTATCATATTAATAAAAAAATCAACCGAATTCAGAAATTCATGATAAAACTGCCCTACCCTCCATCTTTCAGATACACACATTTTTAATCATCTGAATGTATTAGAAGCTACTGATAAGACTCCAAGGTCTATTATTCCACAGCTCCTAAACTTCCATAGGAAAGATACCGAGGTCACATTTCAATGCACTGTTTGAGAATTTTCCTTTCAATGAGGTGTTTGGGGATAAACAGAGGGTTATTCCCCTAACAAAATACACACAGAAGTATATACATACGAGCACATGTCTCTGCTTGAGATATTCAGGAACTTCAAAACTTTGACAAGTGGTACTCAGTACCTCCATAACGATATGAAAACTTATTTTTATTACTGAATTATTCCAACATTATTCATTTGGGCCTCAAATCTCCAAACAAAACCTTGTAATGTCCTGGAATAGTGGTAAGCTACTAGGTTATGCTATACTTATTCCTAAATTCATTGAACCTCATCAATCCTGACCCTTGGAAATAATATAAGCAATTCAACTAAGGGAAGTTCCTAAATACAAACATAAATTCACCTACACATCACCACTGTTGGCACCAATCACCTCATACAGATTGATACAACTAACTATTGACAGTCAAGACTCCAGGGGGTAAGAGGGCTGGAGGAATAGCTCAGTGGTTAGAGCTAAGCCTAGCAAGCACGAGGTCTTGAGTTTGATTCCACAGAACCACACAAAGCTGGGCATGGTAGTGCACACCTGTAATCCCAGCAAGCCAGACACTGAAGCAGGAGGACTGCTGTGTGTTGGAGGGTGGCCTGGGCTATGTAGTAAGTTTGGGATCAGCCTTGACTACAGAGCAAGACCCTCTCTCAAAAACAAGACTCTGGGAGGATATGTATGACTTTTAAAATGCAGGTTTTAGTCTCCAAATCATATCTTTTTTCACTAAGGTATTTCAAAAGGAGAGAGATTAAGCAATTAATGTTTCAGGAACATTTCCAAGTTGTTGGTGACACACTACCATTGAAGTCTAATAATAATAAATTACTGGAATCCTGCTTTATGTAAGTCACCAGACAGCCTTTTCTTTGGCAAAGTTTTAACATACAGCCAGGCACATGACTGCAATCCCACCTACACAGGAGACTGAAACAAGAAGATTACAAGTTCAGGACCAGCCTGGGTAAAATGACAGGACCCCACCACCCCACCTCTAAATGAACAAATAAACAAGTCAAATTAGGCAACAATGAGAAAAAGTAGTAATCGTTTGGAAATTCTCCTATCTTTCTTTCTTGCATGAATGCACAATGTCCGAAGCAGATATCTGTTCAATTCTGAATTATTCATGTTAATGGGTAACTATTGGCAGAAAGGTGCTGATGATCCAAAATGGGGAGAAAGATCGAAGAAAGATCTGTTTTGGCTTTGGAGTGTATGTTTTCAGCACACTTGCCTTCTCAATTATACCTAGCCTGGCTAGTATCTGCACAATCATTCTGCAGAGCAGCCGCTGCTAAGATGCTCTAACGCATGCAGCTCACCAGTGCGAATCAGAACAGAATGTTACTCAGCCTGTTCATTTTCACAGTTGTTTTACAGTTCTGTTCAGCCTTCATGGTATCAACAGATTAGCCCAGCACACTGGTCATTAAACTTTAAAGACCTGCTTGAGAAACAATGAGGACAAGTATTTCAGAGCAACCCAAAAGTCGCCACACATATAAGCATAAAATTTTTTCTATGTATAGCAACTTTTGAGACACTGTATAATTCTTGTTTGCATCTACTTGTAAATTATGCCTAGCAAATGTTTAACAAGTTGGATTCCCCCTGACCACACAGCGTAAGTCCCAGCAAACTTCTTCATCCCAGGAGGAATGTAACCCCATTTACTAAACAGAAATATTTCTTAATGTCTTTTTTTTTTTGAGATATAGTCTTACTCTGTAGTCCTGGCTGATCCTGACAGTGTAGCCAGGTTGGCCTAGAAATCCTAGCAATCCTCCTGCCTCAGCCTCCTGAATGCTAGGACTACAGGTGTGTGCCATCACATCGGGCTTACGTGGTGCTGAGGAATCGAACTCAAGGCTCTGCACTTGCGAGGCAAGCACTCTAACCACTATGCTATTCATCCAGCCTTCTCAATACTTTTTAAGGTAATATAAAAAATGGGTTTTTCAAAAATATTTAAGGATTAGCTACTCTTTTGGACTATTCGTACTATCACTACCTCATCTCTTGACACTATCTTCTCTCACCTTTGAAACAGGTCTAAAATATAAAGAAATCCAGCTTCTTCAAAGGTCTCCTAGATATACAGTATGAAAAAAATACACACAGTAGGGGGAAAAAGACTGAAAAATTACCAGCCACTGATTTTCTAAATAAAGCATTTTACAAAGTAAAATGCAGGGAGGTGGAAGACAAGCCTGTAATTCCAGCACTCTAGGAAGCTAAGGCAGGAAGAACACAAGTTCAAGCCCAGCCTGGGCAAGTAGGCCACTTGGTAGGACCAGGTCTCGAAATATAAAAGAGCTAGGGATTGAATTAAAAAGGGCTGAAGAAAGATGAGGCAGAAGAAAGGAGGAGGAGGAAGAAGAAAAAAAGTTGAGGATGAAGAAAGTGAAAAATAAAAGTCAAAATCCTGCTATTTTTGGCTTTGTATTCGTAGGAAGAAAATGCCCTGAAAAGTTTGTGGATGGTCTATAAAACGTCAACAGCCAGTGTCTTTCAACTTTCTACACCTGTATTGCGTCCAGAAAAGCCACCTAGGTTAACACACACACACACACACACACACACACACACACACACAAGGCAGCGAGCGGCGGGGGCGCGGGCAGAGCCTGAGCGCGGGTCCTTGGGAGCCGGCAAGCTAAAAATACTCCGGCCCAGTAAACAAATCCCATTCCATCCCGACTCGAGCCACACCGTTAACCTAGTAATTATGAGAAGTGAGATCACGCAGCCCCCGGCTTACTCATCACCAGCTTCTAAAGTTTCCATCGGCTCATGGCAACTTTGCTTTTTTTCTCAAGTTCATAAGCCTGCCCTAGAATCTCACACACATATCCTTTTCCTCTCCCTCCTCCATCACCGGACGCGCCGCAACTTAGCCATCGATAAGGACAACGGCTTGTTTTCGTTTTACTTTTACACTGAGACTTCACCACGAACTTGATCCTACTACGGCGAGGTGGCTGCCTGCACCTTAAGCGCCCTAAAATTCCACCATCCATCCCCCAAAGCCTGGGGAAGCGCCCGGGCGGCCAGCACGGCTTAGGAAGGGAGGCGGGCGCGGGGGAGGGGCGCGGGCGGACGCAGGTGAAAGGGAGGAGTGGGGCGGAAGGTGGGCACGAAGCGGGAGCGCCGGGGCGGGGGCAGCGCCGAGGGGAGCCGGCTCCGGGTGAGAAACAGTCGGGAAGAAGCGGGCAGGCAGAGTGTGGGACTCTGGAGAGATGGGAAGGGCGGGAGCAGACGGGGTGGGCGTCAGGGCTGGGGGCTCCGTTACCCTCGCGACTCCCGGGGCAAGGCCCTAGGCCGGGGCAGAGCGCGGGGCCCGGCCGCCTCTCCTCATTCCTCAGCAGTGACCCCGGGGCCGAGCGGCCCCTCCCCCGGCGGCGATGGAGGCGGAGGCGGCGGCGGACACTGCGACCGCGGCGGCTGCTCCGCACCGGCTCTGGAGCCGGCGCCAGGCGGGACTGATCGGGTCTGGCCTCTCCCGGGATCTTTTTGCCTGCTCCACGCCCGGTCGCCACTCCGACTCCAGCGGTTGGCTCGGTATCGGTGGCTTTAGGCCGGCCGGCCGGAAACTAGCGCCAGTTTCCGGCCGGAGCGGGTTGGTAGTGACACCCGTGCCGCCCCCGGGCCTCCTCCCGCCCCGCCCGGCCCCGCCCTGGAGCAGCCCCGCCTTTAGCGCCTCTCCGGGTATTGAGGCTACTTTGGTGCTTGCCCCGCGCTTGACCCCGGCTTTCCCGGCCCGCGTTCCTAAAGTTCCAGGTCGAAGCACCCTTTTATTTCATTTAATTTACTTTTGGGGGGACAGAGACTCGCTCTGTAGACCTGTCTGGTCCTGAACTATGTAGCCCAGGCTGGCCTCGCACTCAAGCCAGTCCTCCTGCCTCAGCCTCCCAAGTGCTGTGATTAGGGCGCGTGCCCCCCAGCTGGCTAATTTTTATGTGGTGCTGGGCCATCCAGGGCCTTCCACAGACTAGGGAAATGCTCTAACCACTGAGCTAACCCCCACCCCCCAGCCCAGCCCTCTGAAGCATTCTTGAATCCGAGCTGCAGAGGTTATGGAGTAGTCTTGAGACTTTAGGATAGTTAGTTATCAGTTGGCTCCAGCCCTTTGGAAGGATTAGGAAGGGGCAGGGTAGTTCTAGAAAGGTGAGAGGGATGGAAATACTTTTTTTAAAGGCTGAAATTATAGTTATTCCATACAATCTCTCTAGACTGACCAGGGAAACTTAATGCTTCTTACAAACTGGTCCCTGACCATTTATACATTTGTATGTATAAACACACAGTGATTGAAGCCAGTCTTAGTTACTGTCTTGTCGGTGTGACTGAAATTGGTACCAGAAAAGTGGGGTTGTTGCTGTTACTTTACCTGAACAAGTGATTTAGAAGCCATTAGAACTGGTTTGTGGGAAGTTTGGAGAGGTTTGAAAATGCCAGCTAGACAAGTCTTAAAATGTTCTGGGCCAAGCGTGATGGGAGCTTCAGGTCAGAGCTCAGAAGACCAGAATGCTGATGGAAGTGTGGATTATAAAGGTCAGGCTCGAGAAGTTTCAGATGTGGGGGCTGGAGGAATATCTCAGCGGTTCAAGCGCTGGTAAGCACTAAGTCAAACACTCAGTATCCTTCGATTCCCCAACACCGCATAAGGCAGGCATGGTGGCGCATGCCTGTAGTTCCAGCACTGGGGAAACTGAGACAGGAGGATTGCCTTGTCCAAGGCCAGCCTGGGCTACAAGGCGAGGCCCTGTCTCAAAAAGACTTAGTAGTAGTAATAGTTTCAGATGGGAAGGAGGACTTTGTTGGCAACTGGTCTAAAAACTTAAAAACTACGCAAAACTACTCATGCTACACTCTGGCAAAAAGTGTGCTAGCATTTTGCCCATCCTGGACTTTGAAATTAAGATTAAGGGCAGTGGACTACTTAATCTGGTGGAGGAAATCTCAAAGCAGCCCGACATTGTCACATAGGTGTTGCTTGCAGCTTTCAGCCAGCTCTACACTGAGAAGTAGGAAAAAGTGACAGAAAAAAATGATGTAAAATGTTTTCAGTTTTACCAGACTGGAAGGGCCTACAGAGGTGGGGCAGAAGAGCGCAGGGATGTTAAAGAAATTAGCATTAAAAAGAACCAAGACCTGAGGTGTTTGCCAAAGGCCAAGGAAATACAGAACTGGTAGGAAAGTAAGGTAGTTAAGAATACCAGCTATGACTGTGTGACCCATTACTGAAATGGAGATTGTAATTACAATTTCTTTCATATGTTGTTATTATGCTTGTATATGTATATATGTTATTAATTGCCTTAATATTGGAACTCATTAAAGTTACATTGTAATGTTTAAGTAATTGAATGTCAGAAGAGTATAAGTGTCTTCCAAAGGGGAACTCTGTTTTCTCTTGTGAGGGAAGAATTTATAGTGTTTCCATTTATATACAGTGTAGTTGTATTATGTTAGATGTAATAAGGAATCTGGCTATTGTATCTAGAAATCAAAGATGGTTTAAGGAGATGTGTCTGGTTGCCAAATTGGTAAGTTGTGGATTGTGACATTGGAGGGATTATATCAACTTGTTGAAATTAAGCAATGCCGAGGGAAAGGGATCAGGTGTGTGTTGACTGGGCCAGGAAGTAAGGGAGGGGCACCCACCTGGCTGTGGGCGTGACAACTGGCAGCTTTAGGGAAATAAAGGAAGCAGAAACACTTTTCCAGTTTTTCCTGGAAAAGTTCTAGCCTTTGCTTGAATCTTCAGACATTGACTTGCTCCTTACTCACTTCAGCTTTTTGTCTGCAGTGCCACAAAAAGCTTTTCTCTGACTAGACCTCCTCCGTGTGATTCTACCATTGCCAGCTGCCTAGGAAAGGACTGTCATGAAACGTTTTGTTGTTGTTGTCATTGTTGAGACAAGGCCTCACTCTGTAGCCCAGGCTATTCTGAACCCACTATGTAGTCCAGGGTGGCCTTGGACTCAGCAATCCTCCTGCCTCAGCCTCCTGAGTGCTGGGACCAGAGACATGCTCCAGTTTATGTGGTGCTGGGGAATAGAACTCTGGGCTGTAAGCTTGTTAGGCAAGCACTTTAACTGCTGTGCCGTTCCTCCAGCATTCTGAAAGTGAGCTAAAATATATCTTTCCTTCCTTAAATTTTGGATGCTGGATATTCTATACCATCAAGTTAACTAAGACACCCTCCTCTGTAAACAGTATTACTGGTATAACAATGTTGCCTTACTGACACACCTGCCTTGGACTGTGAGCACATTCAATAAATTATGTAGCACTTCTGTTTGTAATGCCTTTTAATAATACTGTAGCATAATTCAATTAAATATTTATTGAGTCCCTACTATGTGCAATGCACTGTGCTCAGTGACACTGGGGACACAGAAATTAACACGACAAAATCCCAGACATTAAAGATTTTATAGTTTAATAAAAAATATAAAACTTTATATGACAGAACTCACATATGTGCTATATGAGTTACAGTGAGCTATGGCTGTGAGAAATAATCAAGCAATCCCTGGCAGGCAGTAGACTTTCCACATTTGGTAAAGGAATTAGTAGCTAATAGAAGACTGTGGACTTTTCAAGGCATAAGAGCCATTTGATAAATATCTCTGTGATCATTCACTGCTATAAACCACAGAAATTCTAAATTTTAATTTAGATTCCAAACATTGTGGCACTTGAACTGCTTATTCAAAATAGTGTTTACTAGGGCTGGGATCCCTGCTTGGTGGTTAAAGCAGTTGCTTAGCATGCACAGGCTGTGGTTTAATTCTCCAGCACCACATAAAGATTAGCCAGGCTTGGTGGCACATACCTGTAATGTCAGCACTCAAGAGGATTGCAGTAAGTTTGAAGGCAAACTGGGGTGCATAGTAAGCTCAGGACTAGCCTATACTAGAAAGCAAGACCCTGTCTCAAAAAAAAAGAAAGAAAGAAAGAAAAGAAAAAGAAATCAGTGCTTATTGTCTAAATTGTGGCCCAAGAGACCTATGTAAAAAGCAAAAATTACAGTCAACTTTTCTTTCCCCTCACTACTTCCTAGAATCCTCAGCATCCAATACCTAAAACAAGAAACTTCTTGACATCCTTCTGTCTTGCAGACATCCCTGGATTTAGAGCTCAAAGTTTATGAACGGGCCTAGGGCCATACGTACACATCTAGACCGAGCAAGTCAGTGCCACACACGGGGCGTGCACACAGCCTACAACACAGGTTGACAAGCACACCCAGCTGGCCTGAGCCTCACACAGGCACATTTGTGATGAGAACTGGGTAAGATTTGGCCCCTGTGCAGGTTCCACCTGCATTCCGTGGATCCCATCTACCCCTTGCTAGCCAAATCTGAGGTAGAAGGGCAGACCCACTGATGAGGAGGCCCAGAAAGCTCTTGTATTTCACCAAGGCCCCCATGACTAGCTTACACACACAGCTCTTAACATATCTTTCTAGTCTTTCTGTTGTTGTTTTGGAGATATTGGAGATTGGAGACTAGGGCCTTCTCACTGAGCTACAACACAAGCCCATTTTTTAATACTTTATTTTGAGACTGGGTCTCATTAAGTCTGTAAGTAGCCCAGGCTAGGCTCACACTTGTCATTCTCCTGCCTTAGCCTCCCACAGTGCCGGGATTACAGGCCCGCACCAGGCCTGTCAATCTTTCTAGTGATAACACTACTATCACAGACCAGGTGTGGAGTTCAAAGGCACTTTCCACCCTTACTACTAGGCAGATTTTTTTTTTCTTTTGGTAATGACCACAAAAGTTTCCAGAATCAAACACTAACCAAGTCATTGAAGTGACCATACATGATAGGCCTGCCTGGAAATTTAGGCACCAGGAAGTGATGGGGTTGCGGTTGCTCTGTGCCTGTTTCTTGCTCTGGCCATCCATCACTCATTGTTGTTTGTGCAATTGCTCAATGGGCAGCTTGTGTTTGGTCAGGCCGGGCTGTGTGGGTAGCAGTGTGGTCAGCCGGGCTAGGAGCCAGGCCACCTGGGTTCTGGTCCCAGCTCAGCCAGTCCCTAATCCATTAAGTGACTCCTTCCCATTTTTGTGTATCTGTTTCTCTGCCTAAAAACGAGAACCTTCTTCTCTGGGGTATGCAGCCATTCAGGCTTGTCACTGAGTTAGATACTCAATAGCAGTTTGATAAAGATGTCACAGAAGCCTGAACACAGCTGATTTTGTGCTGCCAGGTAGAACAAACAAAACAGCAGCAAGGAAAACCCTACCAGTGAGGCCATACCCTTCGACTGCTATTCAGTTCAAAGTTCTTTTCTGCCTTAACAACCTGTTTTTGTTTACTCATCTAGCAACTCTGAGGGCTGCTGGAGGTGCTCCCTGCATTTCTACTTCATTTTAAACAAGAACAGACGGCATTTCACCAAAGAAACTGAAAAGAGAGACCACTGCAATACTGGGGTAATGATGGAGGAGGGTGTTAAGAGAAGGTGATTTTGCAGCTAACCAGGAAAAAAAAAAAAGGAAAGAGAATTATTTATGTTTATATGCTTTTGTGGTGGAAAATAAAACCAAACCAAAATAACTTCCTTTCCATCACCACCACTATAATTTAGACTAGTGGTTCTGGGGCCTTTTGAAAACTATGCTCTGTACGCGCCTAGGAATCTCTGACTTACTCAGAATTCTTGGAACTAAAGAATATGAATCTACTTTTTTATTTTTTTTAAAAAAAAGGCTTTTTAAAAAGTTAAACATAGTCTTGTCCTAAGATCTAGCAATTTCACTCCTAAGTTATTTACCCACTGAAAATAAAAATGTAGGTTCACAAAAAAAAAACTATAGATGAATGTTCATGGCAGCCTCCCTTACAATAGCCCAAAACTGAAAACGTCTCAAATAATCACAAACAGAAAAATGAACACCCAAATTGTTTATACCATGAATATAATATTTCAAGTGCATTTTATTTGTGTGTTTATGGCAATGCTAGTGATATAACCCAGGGGCCTCTCACTAAGCTGTATCCTCAGTCCTTTTAAAATTTTGATCCAGAGTTTTGCTAAGTCACTGCATAGCCCAGGCTGGGCTGGAATCCTGCCTCAGCCTCCCTGAGTGCTGAGATTACAGGCATGCCCCACCAAGGCAGGCTGGCCTACTTTAAACACAACAATGTGGATGAATTTCAAAATCACTTGTTAAAAGCTGAAGGTACAGCTCAGTTGTGTAGCATGTGCTTAGTATGTGTGAGGGACACAGTTTAGTCTCTAGCACTGACAAAAAAAGGTCACACAAAAAATAAGGAGCAGCTATGCGTATGAAATTCAAGAATAGGCAATAATAATCTTGATTATAAAAATCATCCATGGTTGCCTGTTAGGGAAGATGTGAAAAATGAACAAAAGGGAACATCCTGGGATAATGGACATTTTCTATTTAAGGGCACACATATGTGTCAGATTGTATACCTAACATGTGCTACATGTGAATTTTACCTCCATTCAAAAAATAGAAAAAGGAAAGAAAGATCATCCATCCAGTGTTCCTTCATTCCTTCATAAAACATAGCCAGCTTATAAAATTATACTTACTTGTGGGCTATATGATTGATATTTTGTTTAACAATTAGATTTTTTTAAGATGAGGTCTCACTGTACAGTCCAGGCTAGTTCTGAACTCACTTTGGAGCCCAGGCTGTCCTCACACAGCAATCTTCCTATCTCAGTCTCCCAAGTGCTGGGATTCCAGGCGTGTGCTACCACACCCAGCTTATGTGATGCTGGGGAATTGAACCTAGGGCCTTTTGCTTGCTGGGCAAGCACATTAACTGCTGAGCTATGCTCCTAGCCTGGTAATACCCATTAGATTCTGAAGCATGCACAAAACCCTAGTGAGCTTACCATAAGTTCACCACTTTCTGTACAGGAACTAGCATAGTATCTGACCCATGGCAGTCATTAAATATGTATTGAATTAGTGAAAGAAGGAGTGAATAGGCAGACATTTGGTGTTGAGAAACATTACTCTGATAACTTACCACTTTACATCCAGTGTCTTATAAAATTCTAACTGGATCTCCATTCGCAGGCCCTCTTGCATGCATACTGTGACTAGATAATGCTTCCTAAACCATTTGGTGGATCCCTTTGCTCCCAAATTTATTGCAGACCTACAGATTGCTTAACCAAAGCCCTTTGCTCCTTCTTCCTCCTTGCTTTTAGAACCTGGATTACATTCCACTAGCCATGCTTGCTTGTGTGGCCCTGAGCTTCAGGAGAGATTGGTTCAGTGGCGGAGGCTGTTGCCGAGTGGGAGGGACATGGGTGAAGCACTGGTGGATCACAAGGCTCCCTCGCCCTTCCAGTGCTTGGTTTAGTCAGGTTACAGAGTTGTGACCAAAGCAAGAGGCAGGAAATCTGCTGGAGGCTTTTGGGGAAAATTTCTGTGTTCTTACAAAGAGAAAAAATAAGGAATATTTTCCTCTGCTGTGGAATGTTGTTGGATTTGGAACTATTGTGCTGGTCAAAAATGAGCTGATATTCTAAGGCTGGCAAAGCAAAAAGTTCACAATAATCTGGGCAACTTAACTGACCCCTGGGTAGTCCTACTTGAAGTTCTTGTTATGTGAAATATACCATTTTTGAAATAATTTTTCTATATTTATAACCAATAATATATAACTAATGTCCTCAGCATCTACAGCATACAGTCAAAATTCCTGAGCCTGCCTTGAGAGATCCTTTACAGTTTGACTTAGTGTAATCCAAATTCCAGAATTTAGTAGGTTGTTAATTTCTATATATACAATTGTGTTCTATTTCCTTTATCTTCAGTGGTAATTGGGGAATACTAACAACAGCCCTGGCCCCAATTGGTAGCACTTACTAATTTCCATAATGCAGATAATCCTACTATGGATGATTTCATGCTATCAAAGTGTTGTAACTGAACAAGAAGTTAGAAAAAGAGAAACAACTTTCTCCGTTATCTGTAAGTTTCCTTCATAGATAGAGTTCAAGCTGAACCTGTATTACTTCTTATAAAGATTTCATATAGCCTGGTCCAGAGGAGCAGGCCTATAATCCCATCACTCTGGGAAACTGAGGCAGGAAGATTGCAAATTTGAGCCTAGCCTGCACAATTTAGCAATTTAGTGAGACTTATCTCAAAAAAAAAAAAAATTTAAGGACTTATGGTCAAGATGGCAACTGAATAACAGAACTGCACAATATCTCCTGTAGACCCACTTAAAAAGTTGATGATTTAGTCAAAAACCACCTGTTCAGTGTGGCTAGGACAGAGAGGAGTACAGCAACAATTGAAAGGAGACCAAGAGAAGATCAGAAATTCAGAAGCAACATCAAAAGTGGAGGGAAAAAAATAACCTAGGAAGCTGCCACAGGCCAGCTGCAAATGGCTGGGAGCTGCAGGCATCTCCAGACAGAGGAAATTCTGTGTGGAGCCCATAACGTCTGACGGAGCTAGGAGAGAAAGGAGTGCCCCAACAACTGACAGGAGGCCACGGGAAGGTCAGAAATCCTGAAGACATATCAGAAGCAGAGAAAAGCAGCAGCTAACTGGGTGTGGCCCTGAGCTGCCAGAGTCCACAGACCACATATAAAGGAAAGCCCAGAGGCCAGAACCTCAGATTGAGGTAAGTGCTGATCTGGGAGAAGTGGGAATTGTCAGCAGCTGGTAGCCCCAGCCTCTGAAAAACGAACCTGCAGGTAGTGCATACTACAAATGCAATGTGAGCTCCCCCTAGAAAAGGCCTCCTGGAGCCCAGATCAGAGCAGTGCTCAGCAGCCATAACAGGCAATGACATACGCAGGAGCCATTTATAAAAAAAAGTCTGGAACTGAACTGATTAGACTAAAAGAAAGCTCAGAAGAGCACAACAGGGCTTTTGGGATCACTCTTAAGCAGTGGTTAGGAAGAAACTGTCACAAGAGGCAATTGCAGAGAGGAGAAAATCACTGACGTCCTGAAAGACTCAGTGTAGAGGGAGCACTTCCGAGGGTGGAGAGCCTCACCCTCATGGAAGTCAGGACAGGCAGGAGAGCTTTGCTGAGGGACTTGTGGGTGATCATAACACCTCAGAGGCCATCAGGCTGCCAGGCTGTTAGGTCCTCTCTCACTGCCTAATCCCACCCAACACAGAACTTAGAAGAATTTAGGCTCCCGTGACACACTCTCATACTTATTCAAAGAAACTTCTTAGCGAGGCCTTTCAAGTCAAGTCCCTCAACAACAGAAACATGGGAAGAAGATAAGGCAACAGGACACCCCCAGAAATGCCTGAGACCCCAGAAACCAATGTCATGGGCCCTGAAGTAGTGGAACTCATAGGGAAGGAAGTAAAAAAGCAAATAAATGAGTCAAATAGCCAGTTCAAATAAGATATTCTAAAAGAAATGCAAGCCTTGATCAGTGGCTTTAAGAGGAGCTTGCTAATCAAATAGTGGTCCTAATGGAGACAAAGCTCACTGAGCATATTGAAGCCACAGATAAAAAGTTGGCTGAGGAAAATAAGGAAATGCAAGATATGAAGGAACATTTTGATAGGGAAGTGGAAAATATGAAAAGAAATCTAGGTGAAATTCAGGATATAAAAAATATATGTCAAAGCAGGGGACAATGACTTGAATATGGTGAGGACATATAGACTTAAGCTCATTTAATGTAGCGATTCACTCATTTGGTCTTGGATGTAAGTTTATCCTAAGAAAACTGATTGATGCAATGACAACCTGAATGTCTTTTGAATGTACAAATATTTCCCTTTCAGTACTCAGCTAAGAATTTGAAATTTAACTTCTCTCTTTTTCTTTCTCACGTTTTCTAGCCTTATGAATTTCATTGTTATAGTTCTCTGTTTCTACAGACTGGTGGGTGAAGCCAAATTAAAGAATCTCAACAAAGATATAGTAAGAAAAAGAAAAAGAAAACTTTTGGAAAATCACCCCAGTAAAGGGCTCTGCTAGACCCAGAGAAGAGGCATCAAGATATGGCCACTACAGCCCATTGTAGGGGTGGGAAACTGAGCTAATAAGTGGTGATTTGAGTGGTGAAGTGAGTCAGACGCAGAAGATTAAATATGTTAAATATCACATGGTTTTTCTGATTTGGGAAACCCAAAACAGAGACATTCTATAGAACCAAATGGGTGTGACTGTGGGAGTTATGAGGGGACAGGGAGGATATAGGAGGGCCAAAAATGGGGAGGAAAAAGGATTGTAATATTTGATGTGATACATATGTGCACACAATACTCAAGTTCATTGTAAATATTTTGTATTGTACATATATATATTAATAAAAATGGTGAGAAAAACTTTTTAAATGGCTGGGGTATAGATCAGTGCTCAGGCCCTAGGTTCAATCTCCAATACCAAAAAAAAAAAGTCATGTAAAGCCCTAAATTGTAATTGTTTATACCAACTAATTGGAATTATCAATTGCTTTGCATTATTAGCTTTCACAAGTATTTGTTAATAAGTCAGCTTCTTAATTAATGAAAAAAGAATAATAAAAATGTCACAAGAGAGAGTTCAGTGACACCAAGTTACCTTCTTGTTTTTCCTAAAGACTTCTAGGATTAGGCATTAGGGGAACTCCTAAGAAGAAAATCTGTACCTTCAGACCCTATAAGCATTCAAGATCACTGGAGGTACTTTATTATAAATAGGACTTACCAGTGCCAGCCCCCAGGAGGGCTGTATTAGGATATTAACTAAGAGCTTTTAGCAAGATTGGGTGTGTTCCTATTCTAGTCCTGACAAATCCCCTCAGGACATAAAAATGGGCTTTTAAGGCTGTCAGAGGCCAACATGTAGGTAAAGGGAAGAAGCCAGTTCCTTAGGCTGTGGCGAGAGAGCAAGAGCTGCCTTCCTATTTGGAATTCTAATCGAGTGTGTCAGCCTCATCTCTGCTTCACAGGTGACATGCCCCCAGGCTGGAAGGAAGAAAATAATTAAGACCGCCAACAATTGGTTTAGACAGTGAGGAGAGGCCTGGGAATGGAATGACTAAGCTGTAGTACCTCCTGACTACGTCATCACTGGGAGGCAGGCCAAACTCAAGCTACTGAAAGCTGACAGAGCATTCAAGAGACAGAAAACTGGAGATTGCAACTGGCTCTGGTTATTGCTTCAGGCATTCGCTGAGCTCTTTTGTTAACTTGTCTTTTGTTTTTTGTTTTTTTAATGTAACTAATGGCCTTCACTGACCTCTAGGCTCTGCACACTAAGAATCTAGTTGGTATCTACTAGACTCAGTTATGTGTTCAGATTACTGAACTGATACTTTACAGCTGTTTCTGTGTTACCCATGGTCTACAGGCTGGCTTGCAAATCACAGTGACAACACAGAGGAGTAAATGGAAGGCATTTTTTTTCAGCTGAAAAAATAAACTAGCTGGACTTGAAAATAATCACTATACTTAGGCAACCTTCCTAGTTTAAGAAGAGATAAAAATCCTGAGGTCAGGGGAATTAGTAGAGTAAAACCAAGACCAAGGAAAAGATCCATAAATGAGTAAAGTGCTCTAGAAACAGTCAGGGGAAAGGGTTTTAGAACAGAGGGCAATTTAGAAAGAAAGTACTAACTATGGTAGCAGAGAAGGAGGGGAACTCAGGGGGGAATGGTAAGGACAGATAGAGGAGGTCCCAAGTACCCAGCACAGGTGCTGGCCTGCAGGATACACACGGGCTGGTGCCAACAAATCGCATGCAGGTGACAGCTCCCCTCTGACTTGCCAGTGAATCCTGCTGAATCAAGCACTGGACTATTTGCTTGCTCATCAAGAACTTCTACTAAGCACTAAGGGTTCAACAAAATGGAAATCAATATTATATGTGAATTCTGGTGATATTTTTAAATGCCCAACCTGTGTAAGAAATGCTAAGGTACAAGTCATGGCTCATGAGCAAGACTGGGAGTTAGAAGCCCAAGTCTGTCTTTGTTTAACACATGTCCTTCATCTTATCCAAGAAAGTAAGATTGTACAGGAACAACATAGACTGTGACTGTAGAAATTCAGGTTCAGAGTAGCTAGACCAGGTGGGTCGAGATGTCCCCAAATGAGGAACTCATCCTCAGATGAGAAACTCGTCCCAGAAAAAGACCTCTGATAGCTTAAGAAATACCACACCTTGGAATGGCCAAGGACAAACTTAAAGTCAGATAGGTCATGAGACCATAGACCCTCATAACCCACAGTCTGGGGCCTTTTCTTAAGGTCTTGAATTTGATTTTAAACCAATGATCTAGTTTTATGCTAATATGTATCAATCAGTAATGGCCAACCCTATGTAAGAAAATTATTTGCATGATCCATAGAAAAACTACAAAAGATGACTGTAACTGCCATTGGCACCCTTGCCCCTCCTCCTGCTTGCAGGGGAGAGTTCCTATTTTCTACTTCACTTTCTCCTTTATAGTTCTCCTGGTAAAGTCACTTTCTGCTTCCAAACTGTCTCTTTGTGGTGTTCTTTCTTCCACATCAGTAGAACACAAACCCTGGTTTTGAGCTCTCCGGTAACACCTTCACTAGAAATCCTATGCAGGGTTTTCTGTTTCTCAATACTTGTGGCCACCAAACAGTATTTCCTCCTTTCCAGCGTTAATGTTCCTTGGAGCTCTTGCTCCTCTATGCAAGGGGTAGAATCTGGGTTAACCCTTTGAATAGCCGTGTTCGAGGGGCCATTTCCTCAGTGCGGGGTAAATGTTCACCTCTTTCCCAGACTTCTGTCCACATTGTTTCTTCTTTGACAGGCCTCCTGTGGGTAAACTTTGCTAATAAGAGAGATCCCAGATAGTTAGGAGAGGAAATTGGAATCAGAAATAATGGAAGACACCATCCTAGTGTCCTGTTTAGAAAAGCTAGAACCTGGGCAGAGCAGCGAGTCCTGTCCATATAGGCTGTGGAAACCAGTAGGGGAGAAAGGAGGCGAAAGACAAGAACAGAAGCCGGCTGGTGGTGCCGGGCCTGTGATTCCAGCGCTGTGGGAGGCCAAGGCAGGAGGATGTAGTTTCCTGCTCAGCTCAGGCAACTGAGGGGCTTAGTAGGCCTCTGTCAGAAAAATAAAAACTGGGCAGGAACTGTAGCTCAGTGGGAAGGGCTTGGGCTAGAATCTCAGTACTAAAGAGAGAGAGAAAATGCGAGGCAAAGACAGATTGATAGTGTAGTAGGAATAATAAAGGATTCTTCTAGGTGACAAATCAGTTGGTACTATGCAAGGGGCCTCCCTGCCCTGAGCCTGAACTTGAAAAGCCCATCCTGACCTTCCTCTGGCTGCGCCTTTCCCCACTGAATGAAAGTCTATAAGACCAAGAGACATGCAGGAACAGAGAACCAGACTACCTTCAAGATCCCTCTATGAGGGCCCAGGAATCTGCAGTACCCATCCGCATGGCCTGAGCCTACCTCCCAGGCCTCTTCCCCACGTCCAGATTCCCCAGGGTGAATAGCAGTTACTGATGAGCTTGACAGAGGTCCCCATAGGGACCAAGGACTTCTGGACCCTTAACCTGTTACTCTGAAAAGTATAATTTCTATTTTCTTCTGAAGCAGAGACTTAAAGCTGTTTGTGAAAACAAAACAAAACACCACCAAGCCAATACCCCTTACTTGAGCCTATAGATGCCTAATAGGTAACTTGACCTTCATTTGCAACTATGCCTTTGTTACTTAAAACTTTAGATCAGATCCCCGCTCAGGTATAGTTATTGTTTAGGAAGTGTCTGTCTAAAAGTTGGCAATACAGAGGATGAGCTCTGAATTTCCATAATCTATCTTATGCCCCATTAAAGATTGAGGACACCATGATAAGGGATTTACAGGGACATTCAAATACCAATTGGCACCCAGAAGGCTCGGGTCATTTCCCTGAACCTACATTCACCTTGGATTTCAATAGAGCCAGTAGAGCATCCACTGAGGCTCTGCCTACATTTGCTTGGTCTGTCGATTTGGAATGTCTGGGACTCTAGGACAGATGAGGGGAGCAGAGGTGAAGAGAGTGAAGCTCCTCCTCCTGTCACGCACCAGGAGGCGGAGTTTCACTCCCTGCTCCCCTCCTGCTGCAGCTGCTATCCTCCAACAACCTTTTTTTTTCCTTTTTTTTCTTTTAGCCCAGACTAGCCTTGGATTTGACAATCCTGCCTCAGCCTCCCAAGTGCTGGGATTGTAGGCATGCACCACACCCAGCTTTGCATGTGGTGTGCTGGAAAATTGAACCCAGGACCTTGTGCTTGCCAGGCAAGCCCTGTAACCACTATGCCATTCCTCTAGCAGCCCTCCCCCCCCACACACACACACATAACAGGTTTCCCTCCCTCTTCCCCAACACATATCCTTGGGAGAATGGTCTTCATTTAAACTGATCCTTGGTGTCAAAAAGATTGGGAGCCACTGCTCCATAAGACTGAGACTACTGCAAGAAAAAACACTCAGGGAGAGCAGAGTAAGCAATAAAGACTTCCTAGAGCCACCTTGCAAAGCCAGGACTGAGATAATGATCAACCAAGCCCTACCTAACCCCAACTCCTTAAAAGTCATTCTCTTCTTTGTGTTGAAGGACCCTTCTGATCCTTTCCATCACAATTGTACCTCCTTCGGCTCCTCAAAGTAAAGAACTTTCCCTGCTTTTTCTTACTTTCTGACTCTGCCTAGTCAATACGCCTATATCTCTCACTGATGCATCCAGAAATGCTTTTCTGCAACAGTATCAAGAACCTAGGTTGGATGAGCTGAGGTTTCCATCTCCTCTTTAGGGGATGTCTTTGGACCTCATTCCATGACAAGCTGGCTCATTTCACATTGCGACATTTTTGGCTAAAACTTCAGGAGTCCCATAATTGTATTTTTTTTGAGACAGTCTTGCTGTGTAATCCAGGATGGTCCTCAATTCACTATAGAGGTCAGGCTGGCCTCAAGCACACAGCAATCCTCCTGCATTAGTCTCTGGATTGCCCAGATTACAGGCCTGCACAACCAAGTCTGGCTTGTCTGGTGCTGGGGAATCAAACCCAGAGTTTCACACTTGCTAGGCAAGTATTCTAACTGCTGAGCTACACCCCCAGCATAATAATTCTAAAGTTGAACATGGTATTTCAAGTTGTCAGGGTAGATAGGTGGAATATATTTTTTTTAAATACTATATTTAGCAAGGCTTGGTAGCTGTCAAATGTAATGTATATCTGTGGCCCCCCCATTTGAGAGGCTGAGGCAGGAGTGTTGGGAGTTCAAGGCCAGAGTGAACTTCAGCAACACACTCTCTCAAAAGACAAACCCTATTCTAAAACAAACAACTTTATGCATAACTTTTAAATATTTGGGCACATAATATGTGGGCCTGTATTTGTACACTTGTCCTAGGCCCCAGCAACTTTAGTGGAAGGCCTATTTAAAATAAAAAGTGGGAGCTGAGGAATGGCATGGTGGTTTAAGGGCTTCCCTAGCAAGCACAAGGCCTTGAGTTAAATTCCCCAGCACCACATAAAGCTGAGCGTGGTGGCACAACCCTGTAATCGCAGCACTTGGGAGACTGAGGCAGGATTGCCATGAGTCCAAGGATAGCCTGGACTACATAGTGAGAATAGGACCAGCCTGAGCTACAGAGCAAGACCCTGTCTCCAAAAAAAAAAAAAAAAAAAAAAAAAAAGTGCTTGAGATTACAGAACTATTTAGGGGAAAATATTCTTCCTTGTTATTTTCTGTTATAGGTTGGGTCTAAAATGTCCCCCAAATATTTAGATGTTGTGGCATAGCTGTGGAACCTTGTGATGTTGTGGGGAGTGGATTAGAGGTGTGTAGTGGATTAGGGGTCTGTAGTAGATCATGGAATGTGCTACATTACTGAGTGTGTGACCTGGGAGGGGCAGAACACTAAGGCTTGACTCAGAAGGGGTAGATCACTTAGATGTGACCCAGAAGGAGATATACTATTTCCCCCTTCCTCCCTGCCTTGGCTTCCTATCTGCCATGTTTCCCATGAATAAAGTGAGACTTTCTGAAACTGAGTTAAAATAAATTTTTCTTCCCTTAAAATGTGAATGTCAGGGAGCTGGAGTTATAGCTCAGCAGTTAAAACGCTGTCTGACAAGTGCAAGACCCTGAGTTTGACTCCCCAGCACCATGTAAACCAGGCATGATGGCACATGCCTGTAATCCCAGCACTCAGGAGACTGAGGCCAAAGGATTGCTATTATTTCAAGGTCAGCCTGGGCTACACAGTGAGTTCAGGACTAGCCTGGACTATGGAGCAAGAAGACCCTGTCTCAAAAAAATAAATTGTGTATGTCAAATGGTCTATCCTGGCAACAAAAACAGTAACTAAAAATCTTACTAAAAGCCTATTAAGGAGCTGGGGACATAGCTTACAGTTAGAATGCTTGCCAAGCAAGCACCAGGCCTTGGGTTCGATTCCCAAGCACCATATGGAGCAGACCCAGTGGCCTATGTCTAGAATCTCAGCACTCAGGAGGCTGAGGCAAGAGGATTGCCATGGCTTTTAGGCCAGCCTGGGCTATATCGTGAGACTAGAACCAGCCTGGATGGCAAAGCAAGACTGTCCCAAAAATTTTTTTTCAGATATTTATTTAAAGCTACTGATTTATCTTGAAAATGTTCTCTGGAATCAAGTAGGTACTTATCATATCTATGTATCTTTATAAATCATACTTCACCAAAAAATATTTAGTACAGCTAAGTGATTATTAGAACTTTTTGATTTCTTTCTTTTCCTCCCCCCCCCCCCCTTCTATGTAGCCCATATTGACCTTGAGCTCATAACAATCCTCTTGCCTCAGCCTCTCAAGTGCTGGAATTATAAATGTGTTCTACCCATGCCTGGCTAATTTTTATGTGGTGCTGGGGAATCAAACCCAGAACTTTGGCACTGCAGCCACTGAGCTAAACCCCCAGCCAGATTTCTCTGGGTGGGCTTTGTCTGGCCCTGCTCTGATCTCAAGGGGGCAGCCTTCCCACCTCTTCTTGTCTGCTCAGCCTCAGTCTTCCTCTCCCAACTTCCATCAGACACATTTCTATAAAACAAAAACAACATTTTTAAAGCACATAGTCAACGATTTTTTGTGTTTTTAAAATGGCAGGTGAAGGTGTGGAGGAATAGCACAGCAGTTAAAGGGCTTACCTAGCAAGCACAAGGCCCTGGGTTCAGCTTCCCAGTACTACATAAACTGGGCATGGTGGCATACGCCTGTAATCCCAGCATTCAGGAGGCTGAGACAGGAAGACTGTCCTGAGTTCAAAGTCCAGGGCTACATAGAGAATTCAGGACAGCCTGGACAACAAAATGAAATGCTGTCTCACAAAAAAACAAAAGTAACAAAAATAAAATGACAAATTAATTCATTCATTTATATTTCTTTTTATTAAAAAAACAGCTAATGATATTTTAATGACTCAGATTCTCCCCTCCCCTTGAGGAGTCTATTTTTTAACAGGAAAGACATTCCATTTTGCTACATCAAAATGTATTGAGGCTTTTGATGGGTTTCCCTTTTTACTTCTAGGGGGAGGAAGGAGCCAGGCCAGGCTCGGGCGGGTACTAGCGGCCAGCAGGACTCGAGTCCGGTATTTGTCCGAAGCAGCTGGCAGGGAACGGAGCCAGAGCATGAATATGAAGCTATATTTGGGGAGGTGTGGCAGGGGTTACAGAGGGGTTACTCTGGAGAAGCAAGACCTGTCATCTCATCCAGCCTAAGGGTCAAATTCAGAGCCAAATATAGAAGATAAAGTCAGAGATCAGGAATGCAGTAAACGGGAGCCCACTAGCTATGCAGGTACGCAGTGAAGGAGACCGGCACTGGGGAGTGGGACTGGCGGCTCCCAGGTCCCTGCCGTGGCATGAGCAAATGCAGCCAAATGCAGACTACCTGTCGTGCAGGAAGACGTGGGCACCAGGCCGGCGAGACCCAGCCGCTGCTGTGCTCCAGAAAACTGTTTGCATGATGAAATGGGTTTACTTACTAGCTGACAGTATTTATGCAACTGGCAGAGGCAGGTGTGAATGTGGACCCTTAACCTTCACTAAGGTGAACCAGGCAATGGTTACTTTGCGCTTTTTCTTGCCACTAAATACGGCATCTAAAAATCACTTAAAATCAGAAACAGACCCAGGTGTGGTGACACATACCTGTAATCCCGGCACTCTGGGAGACTGAGGCAGGAAGATCGTAAATTTAAGCCCACCCTGGGTAACTCAGCAATTTAATGAAAGTTGTCTCAAAATAAAAAATAAAAAAGTGCAAAAATGTAGATTCAGTCCCTAGTACAGAAAGAGAGACAGAGAAGCAGAGACAGAAACAATTTCTTACCTCAAAACGAAAAGTCTAGTTTCATTCGGTCTCAGTGTCTGTCCCCACCTCTGCCTAGAACTCCTAATGGGAGTTCTGAGGCTTAGTTTTACAGTCTTTACATGTGACAGGTACTTGGCAGTCTCTTGCCTGGAGGCCTGAAGCAGCTGAGAGGATGTGGAAAAGAGCCACATACCCAGGCACCAGCATTTGCAGAGCACACACTTTATGGACTTCAATGTCATGGTCACCCGACTGGTGGTGTAGCCCCAGGAGCTGGCTGGAAATGCGGACTCCTGGCCTGGAGTTACACAGCTGATACATGTCATGATATGTTTGCAGCCAATAGGAACAATGCATTTGGATCACACATGTAGGAAGTAGATTCTATGGCAAGACTGTTAGAAAATACAATTCCTTCCTGTTCAAGTCTTTGTTCCCCGAGGCAAAAACAAACAACAGAAAACCCTCACAGATGTGGATTCCTTGCAGTTTGATAACCTTGCAAAATTATATGTAGAGGGCACAGGAGATGTGTGCGTTGTGGATGGAGATGGTAAGGATTGAATAACAGGCTGATCAAACAATTCCAAGATTGCTTGATCATTTGGCTGCATGGAGAAACTGGGACAAGACAGCCAAGTTCAACCCACCTCACAACACCACACTTGACTCCGCTGGTTGGATGTGAACTGCTGATTGAGGAAATAAAAGAATTCAAGTCTTTGGTAAAGACAGTGAGGAATAATCAGGTCTGTTTTCCCTTCTTCAGTCAGATTTCCTCTCATTGGAAAGTACTCGATTGTGTACCACTTGACTTCTGGATCAAGTTCTGCTCCATCTTCCAGAAGTGGACAGAAAGACTGGTACAATCTTTGTAGCAGAAATTGGGGCAAACCAATGTCCCTTTGGATAACTATTTTCCAACACTTGGTGCATATTGTTTTTTTCTTCCTGGAGATATTTCAAGGGACAGTTCAGATTCTTAGGTTTAATAATGATTTTGAAGTAAAAAACTTTATTTTAACCTGATCTAGTACAAAAAAAAAATAAGTAAAACACAATCTGGAGATGTGTCAAAAAACTAAAAATAGAATTATTGTATGATCAGCAAGTCCATTATGGATACATATCCAAATGAAATAAATAAAATCAGCATGTCAAATAGTTACCTGCCCTCCCACATTCATGCCAGCACTACTTACAATAACTGAGGTATAAAAATAACTAAGTGTCCATCCACCAATAGATAAGTAGATTTTTGTTCATCTGTATTTTGAAACAAGGTATTGTTCTATGGTCCAGGCCAGCCTTGAATTCTCTATATAACCAAACTGACTTCAGATTCCTAATCTTCCTGCGTCAGCCTTCCAAGTCCTAGAATTGCAGGCGCGTACCACCACGTCCAGGGGCTAAAGGAATTTTTTTTGATATGTGACTGTTCACCCAATGGAATACTATACAGTCTTTCCTCCCCAATACTGAGGATGAAACCCAGACGCACAAGTATACTAGGCAAGTATACTACAACTAACCTGCACCCCTATTCTCCCTGACCCATATAGCACCCCCTTTTTAGGCTGAGTCTTCTCTGTAGTCCAGGCTGGTCCTGAACTCACCATGTAGCTCAAGCTGGCCTCAAACACACAGTAATCCTCCTGCCAAAGCCCCCCGCGTGCTGGGATTACAGGTGTGCACCACCATGCCTGGTTCATTTGGCACTAGAAATCAAACCCAGGGCCTTGGGCTTGCTAGACAAATGCTTTAACCTCTGAGCGGCCACCAAGCCCCACCACCTTTAAGAGGAACAAAATCCGATCATGAGTGACAATATAGATGAAGTTGGAGGACATTATTCTAAGCGAAGTAAGTCAGACACAGAAAGACAAACAGTGCTCGATCTCATACATGTGGAATTGTTACCAGACAAGCTCTGAGGATGTCTACCCAGAAGAGGCAGGGACCTCAACTCACTCTTTCCACATGAAGTAGGTTCATAGACTCTTGTCCCAACAAAAAAAGTTCAGGACACATCAGTGAGAAGGATAGACAGATTTTATTAGGCAGAATAAGGAAGCACACCCAGCCGGACCTGGTGGCACAGGCCTATAATCCCAGCATTCCAGGAGACTGAGACAGGAGGATGGCAAGTGTGAGCCCAGCATGGCAAACGTAGTGACTTAGTGAGACCTTGCCTCAAAACCAAAAGTAAAACGGGATAGGGATATACCTCTGTGGTAAGGCCCTGTGTCCAGACTCCAGTGCCAAAAAAAAAAAAAAAAAAATTACAGTAACCTGACAGAGTGACCTCAACACTTCTGCATTCTCCTACACAAGACAATGAGTGGTGATGACAAGGTCTAATTACTTTAGCTGAGAGCAATACTGTTTCCTTCCTCATCTTGACAAGTCAGATAGTGGCCAACACTAGGAACATGAAAGACAATTATTTCTCAATGCAGCATTGCTACTTGGCATATTCATAAAAACACTTTATAAGGACTTAACTTCATAGGGCACTGGACTAAGTACTTCATTCCAGAAACTGCCTAGCTTTTCTAATGCTCATGATCCATTTTATATTACAGATGTTTTAAGCTTCCTCAAATGGAGCCATTTTCATTTTCATTGGTAAGAATGAGACAGGAACAAATAAGAACAGCAATGCAACGGCTTTCCCGGCCCAAGTATGCCCCTGCTTGCTGCCTCTCGGCTCTGGAGAATGAAGGCTCTCGCAGGCTTATGTGGGGCATTATCTTACCTAGGAAGAGAGCAACAAAGGGGAAAAGGATTTGAGCACAAGCCGAGGAACAGATGGCTTGAGGAAGTTTGCTGAGAGTAAAGACTTGCTGCTTTCAGTGTTCTCAAAAATGACAGAAATTATTCCTGATCTTATAATGATTGAGCCTAAGATGTATGATAAGCATTATAAGAGGGCTGGAAGAATGGCTCAGCAGCTAAAGTGTTTGCTTAGCAAGCACTAAGTCAAACGCTAAGTAGCCCCAGCACCACATAAACCAGGCATGGTGGCACATGTTTGTAATCCCAGCACTCAGGAGCCTGAGGCAGGAGGACTGTCATGAGTCCACAGAAAGCCTGGGCTGAATAGTGAGTTCAGGACCAGCCTAGACTGCAGAGCAAGACCCTGTGTCAAAAAAAAAGGAATCATAGACACATAAATGTAGACACTTGAGAACAAAAGCCTTAGTACTAAGAAATAATAGCAGCGACCATTTTAGAGTAAGCTATGTGCCAAGAACATGTAAAACTGACTGATGCCAATTTTTCTCCATCTTCTCAATGACTCTTAAATGTAAATTTTCTATGAAGTTTTATAAAACAACAGTCCAGTCTTACTTGAGTCAAAAAAGGTAAAATATCACAGGATAGATTCCAGGAAATACTTAAACCAAGGGTGCAAACATTTCTAGGATTCTGGACAGCCTTCATCACAACTTACTTTCTTTTTTTCTTTCTTTCTTTCAAACAGGGTCTCTCTCTGTGGCCCAAGCTAGTCCTGAACTCAGGGTGAAGCCCAAGCTGGCCTTGGTCTCTTGGACTCACAGCAATCCTCCTGCCTCAACCTCCTGAGTGCTGGGATTATAGGCATGCGCCACCACACCGGATTTGTGTGGTGCTGGGGAATCAAACTCAGGTACTTAGTGCTTGGCTTAGTGCTTGCTAGGCAAGCACTTTAACCGCCGAGCCATTCCTCCAACCCTTCATCACAACTTTCTGCCTCTGAGTGCTATCAGCTGTCACCACAGACCCATTTCTCCCACACAAAAGGGAACAACAACTCTAGACTTTCCCATCTCACAGTTTGTACCAGCCAGAACTTGACATCGGCTTTCTCTGGTCTAGGTTCAAAAAGCTGATGACAGAACACTGATTGGACCTTATTGGGTCATGTGCCCGTCCTCAGGCCAATCAATTGTGCCTCGTATAGAGGACGGTGAAATATAAATGAGTGAGCTAGAGCCATTATTGAGGCAAGAAATAAGTAAGAACATGGAAGCTTCCACAGAATTCCATGATTGAAGAAGCGGATGTATCAGGTGCTCGTGCTCACACTAGGGAAAACAGGAGGGGAAGAGAGCTCAGAGAGCCTGGTTGCAAGAGTGATCTGCAGAGCTCTGAGAATAAGTGAACTTGGGTGTGGACTTCAGGCAAGTGGACAAGTGAGCGCCAGTATTTATTTACTTATATTCACTTCTCTATCTGCCCGCCTACCTGTCTGTTTGTTTATGTATTGCTACTAAGAACTGAGCCACTGAGCTACATCCCTAGCCCATTTTAATTTTGATTGAGACAGAATCTTACAAAATCACTAAGTTACACAAGTTGGGCTCAAATTTATGTCCTACTTGCCTCAGCCTCCCAGAGTACAGGAATTTCAGGCCCTTGCAACTGGGCGTAACACCCACATGTACTTCTGAAAATACAGGCATTCTCTGGAGAGTCCTAGAATTTTGTAGAGAAATAAGCTTTCCAGTGTTTTCCAAAATGGAAAAGTAGGGCTAAAAATGTACATAATGTACATGTTCCTTCCTTCCTTCCTTTCTTTCTTTCTGTCTGTCTGTCTGTCTGTCTGTCTGTCTGTCTGTCTTTCTTTCTTTCTTTCTGTCTGTCTTTATGTCTGTCTGTCTTTCTGTCTTTCTGTCTTTCTGTCTTTCTTTCTTTCTTTCATTCTTTCTTTCTTTCTTTCTTTCTGAGACAAGGTCTCATCCTGTAATCCAGGCTGATCCTGAACTCCTTATGTAGCCCAAGCTGGTCTCAAAATCGCAGCAGTCCTTCTACCTCAACCTCCCAAGCACAGGGATTAAAGGTGTGTGCCATCACACCTTGTTTATGTGGTGCTGGGGAATCTAAAGGCCTTGCACTGATTAGTAAGAGCTCTAACTGCTACGCTATTCTTCCAGTCCCATGTTCTTTCACTTTAAGAATATTTCTAAGCTGGGTCTGGTGGCACAGGTCTATAATCGCTGTATTCTGGGAGACTGAGACAGGAGGATCACAAATTTGGGCCCAGCTTGAGCAACTTATCTACTTAGCAAGACCGGGTCTCAAAACAAAATTTTAAAATGGAATAGAATTAAAGCTCAGAGCAAAGTCCCTGAATTCATACTGAAGGGAGGCAGGGAAACAACAAACAAAAAATTTCTCAGAAGTTATATAATTTCTGCTTACATTAATTGGCTAGCACTTGGTCACATAATTATAGTCAGCTACACAGCAGGATAGTACATATGTCATTATTTTGTCATTGTGGGGTTTTTTGTTGTTGTTATTTGTGTTTTGTTTTTGCAGTACTGGGGATTGAATCCAGGGAGCTACACCTCCAGGGCTTTTTTATTTTTTTATTTTGAGATAAGGTCTCACTAAGTTGATAAGTTGCTGTGACGGTAGAGCTTGATTGTGTACTTGATTGACTTGAGAGCTGCCCAGATTATTGAAGCACACTTCTGAGTACATCTGGACGAGTCATGAAGGTGTGTGACTTTGGAGTCTTTGCCTGGTCCTTTATCACTTACTCTCTGGCACTGTCCACCTGCTCTGCTTCCCAGCCATCATGAACTGAGCATAATGTTTCCTACCACGGACTGAATCCCCTGAAACCATGAGCCAAATTAAACCTCATGTCCTACAAGTTGTAGATGTTGGGTATTGTGTTACAGCAACAGGAAAGTCTACTGATACAGATAACTGGTACCAACAGTGATATCACCGCTATGACTTTACCTGAAAAAATTGTTTAGAAACCGTTGTAAATAATTTTCAGAAATTTTGAAAGTTTTGGAGCTGTTGTCTAAAAAAGCTGCAGAATGCTGTAAATAGAGCTTGACTGGGTGATTTTGGTCAAAGCTCAGAAGGCTAACATGCTGACAGGAATGTGGATACTAAAAGCCAGGCTCAGAAGGTTTCAGTTGAGAAAAAGGATTCCATTGCAATTGGATTAGAAGCCATGTGTATTACATGTTGCCCCCCCCCTAAAAATTGTCTACATTTTGCTCATGTCCTGAGAATTTGTGGGAAACTGAGATTAAGGTGGGCTAACTGATCTGGAAGAGGAAATTCAAAGGTAGCCCATCATTGAAGCTGTGGCAGAGGTACTACTAGCTACTTTTAGCCAGCCTTATCATGTGAACAAGGGTAAAAAGCAGAGCAAAAAAATTTGAAAAACTTAGATTTTTGGCTTAAATGAACCATGTATAAATGTAAGGCTGAAAGAAATATGCTGCTGATTAGTGCCCTTAAAAATGACTTTGTACAGGGTTAAGAAGAAAAATGCCTGAATGGTGTCTCATAAATCAGTAAAATCCATCTCTCACAGGTGCAAGGGTACCAAATATGAACCCTTCATTTTGTGAAGAGAGCCCTGTGTAATGCTGATTTCATAGCCATGCAGAATGCAAGAGCTGTCCTATCATGGAGACTTCCTTCCAAATTTCAAACAAAAGCCTGGAAGGCCAGGCAAAGAGCCCCTGAAAGAGCAGTGCATATACTTGTGAGATAGAAGAAAAAGATGCAGTAGAGACCCCAAGAAACTGGAGATCCCAGTATATGGACCATCTGCCAAGGAAAGCAACAAGCTGTGAGGGCAGCCCCAGAGGAGAAAGACCAAATGGGCGACAACAAGCCAGGCCAAAGGGGTGGGGCTGCCCAAACCCAGTATGTGCCCTAGATGCCAGACATAAAGTTACAGCACTTAAGGTTTCCCCTGCCAGGTTTTAGTCTTTCTTTGGTTTGTTTCTTTTTTTTATCTCCCATTCTTCCCTTTTGGAATGGGAATTACGCTAGGCCATTGTACTTTGGGATTATGTAACTTGTTTTTATTTATATGGAGGTTCACAGACAAGAGTTTGCCTTAAGTCTCAGAAAAAAAAACTTGGACTTGAACTTTCTTTTTCTTTAAAAAATGAAAAATCATGGATTTCTATTTTCAGTATTCTAAGGAGTTTCCAGACTGATTTCTGTAGTGGTTGTACTAGTTTATAGTATCACCTTGACCCAGATACAACTTTTCTGGGCATATTTATGGAAGAGCTAAGGAAATCATATTACATTGACAAGTACATACCCATAGTTTTTTGCAGCACAACTTAAAATAACTAGATCTTGGAAACAGTTGACATGTCCATCAGTGAATGAATGGATAAGGAAATTGTGGCATATATATATATATATATATATATATATATATATACACAATGGAGTATTAGTCTGACATAAAGAAAGGATGAAGCAGGATATTTGCTGCAAGTTTGAGGCCAGCCTGGGCTACATAGTGAGCTCAGGACATGCCTTGACTACAGAGCAAGCCCATGTCTCAGAAAAAAAAAAAAAGAAGAAGAAGAAGAAGGAAGCGAGGAAAGACGGAAGGAAGAAAAGAAGAAAAGAAAAATCTGAATCATTTGTAAGAAAATGGACATCCTGGGCTGTGGTGGGAAGGAGGATAGTTTAGTAATTTAAGCATGAGCCTGGCAAAGCTCTAGATTAGATTTCCCAATACTACAGAAAAATTAGCTGGGCATGGTAGTATGTGACTGTCAGCCCAGCACTCAGGAGGCTGAAGCAGAAAGTTTGCTGAGAGTTCAAGGCCAGCCTGGGCTACATAGTGAGTTAAAATAAATATAATGCTTAAAGAAGTAAATCAGACACTGTTACTTTCTCATTGACATGACAGAATACCAAACATCCATAACATTAGGGATGAAAGGTTTATTTTAGCTCTCAATTTCAGATGGTCTCACAAAGTCCCTTCATAGGCAGCGGGCATCAGTGGAAGCACGTGACAGAGGCTGGGGATCTACTCACTGCCTTGAACATAGAAAATCAAGTGAGGGAGGAGCGCAGTAGATGTCTGGGTACTCAGGCAAGGTTAGAGCTTTCCAGCAAGAAGCTGCAACAATGTTTCTTCTTCCTTCCATAACTTAATTCAAGCTGTGGTTGGATGCCCAACACCCAGGGTGGGTGGCTTTCATTCATTTCCTGGTCCACAAGTCAACAACACATACCTGAAAGCTCTGCCTTGGGTGCCCCCCAATCTCAACAAGTTGACACAATCTTTCCAGATCAAGCCCCAAGCATCTGCCCCTTCCAGCTAGGCACCATCTTCAAACAGCACACTGTTCTATAGCTATCCCACTACATCCCAATACATGAGGCTCTTGCAGGACATTGTAGGTCCAAACTATAATAAACACATAGTTCTAGAGCTATATAGTTTCACTTATATTAGAAACCCAACATATAAATTACTATAAGAGTAAGAAAAAAAAAAGAGAGAAAGAAGACACGGAACAGGGAGGCAGACTTTATGGAGATAGGAAGGGGACCTGGGGACATGGGAAAGGGGAACTCGGTGGAGGGGGGAAAGGGAATTTTTTAAAAAATCAAAACCAGCATATATATATATATATATATATATATATATATATATATATATACTAATTTCTATACATAATATATAAGTGAATATGTATCATAAATATATACAAAGAAAAGATTTAAAATATGGGATGACACATGAATTTGTGTGTCATTCTTGTGCAGGGACCATGCCAATCTTCTAGGTACCTTCAAATTTTAGTATATGTACTGCTGAAACAACACTGGACGTTTGAAAACTCTTTGAAACTCTTGTGACTTTGAAGAGAGATTACTGTACTTTTACGTTTATACAATATAGCTTTATTGTGTTACGTGGAATAATGACTTGTGTTTATCTGGGGATTAAGGAGATGTGTTTGGATGTCAAGTTGACAGGGCGAGAAGTACTTTGATCAGCTTGGGAACTGCCTATTTGGGAACTGCCTGGTTGATTCGTATAGTACACTTCTCAGTGTGCCCGAGTGTGAGGCATGGAGGTATAATCTAGGCTGCTATGTATGGTCTCTGGCCACTTCCCCCCTGACTCTGTTCCCCTGTTTCCTCCCAGTTGCCATGAACTGAGCATCCCCGTTCTACCATGTTCTCCTACCAAAATGTTTGTGTCTCAGAACCAGCCGACCATGAACTAAATTCCCTGAAACCATGAGCCAAATTAATCCTCTCCCCCTTTAAAATATGAGGGCTGGCCATTGTGTCCCAGCAATAGGAAGTCAGATGAATACAGTTGCTCAGGTTGGGCACAAACTTTGATCCTCCTGCCTCAGCCGCTAAGAATGCTGGGACTACAGGCATGCACTCTCTTACCCAGCTGGTAAATGTACTATTTGTTCTCAATGGCCATTTGACAAGTTAGAATTAGAGATTTGTTTACTAAGGAGAAAGTCAAATGGATATTAGAAGAAAACTAGCAACCTATTTCACACACTACCCAATGAATTTTTATTATGTTGTTATGTTGTAGACCATTACAGTACTTCTCTTCTTTGGGGAAACTGCTCCAGTACAACCAAGTCATTTTTCAAGGAACTTGACAGTAATAATATCCCACTTCCCTGATCCCAGGGACTGAAGTTTCTGACCCACATGGTTTTAAATATAACAACAGCCTCATGTGCCTTGATCTCAGTGACCAGTGCAAAGATGACAGCAGTCCAAATGTGACCTATCAGAGTGTCTCTCTGGGATGTTCCAACTGAATTTTTCTCAAGGTATAAGGATATAAACCTCAGGCTACTTAAAGCCATTGAAATATGGTGACAGCTACTTGAAAGACTAAAATCCCCACACAAAGAGAAGCAGAGGTGGAAAGAGAAAGGAATGAGGAATTCCTGGTGGTAGCCAAGTTCTTGGCTCCAGTCACCCATGTCGACAGCTCAACCCCGCCCCTCTGCAGGTGAGCCATGCGGTCAGCCCAGCCCTCCTTATTGCTGAAACTCACTCTGGCCTGGCTTCAGTTCTTTGAAATCAAAAGTACATTTATATTTTCTTTAAAATATTTAAAGTTTTAATATCCATGCAACTAACTGAAGCTATGCTTTGTGAATAGTCAGTGGATACCGTTAATAATGTGATGTGCTCCTGCATAAGTGATCAGAACCTTCCAGGCTTCAGGTAACAGAAAGCAAATGCATTGCAATGCAAGCACGGCAGCACATACCTGTAATCCTTGCCCTGGGAGGCTGAGGCAGGAAGACTGTGAGTTCAAGCATAGCCTGAGTAACTCAGTAATTTAGTGAGACCCTGTCTAAAAATAAAAAAAAAAAGGCTGGAAAATAGCAGAATGCCAAGACCCTGAGTTCAATCCTTATTACAAAAAAAGTTTATGTTATATTAAGTATACTCCCTATGAGGTAGGGATCCAGGTAATACATTCTGAAAGTATAAAATAATATTATGGCATGATCCCTTGCTTCAAAGTGCTCATTCTCTGCAAGGGAAGCAAACAGGTAATAAATAATAAAAATACCATTGAAATATGTAAAAGGTGAGCAGTGGCTTAAAGACGGGAATAGTCAACTACACATTCCCAACTTCATTTACCAAAGATTTCATACAATAATGAATTGACTACTCTATTCATATCTTTTGGTGCTACGAGGATAACGAGCCAGTGCCTACTATGCACAGGCCCTGGGTTTGGTTCCCTGCACCACATAGAGATTAGCTGGGCATGGCAGTGCATGCTTGTAATTCCAACCCTCAGGAGGCTGAGGCAGGAGGATTGCTGTCAGTTTGTGGCAAGGCTGGACTTTATAGAAAGTTCAGGACCAGCCTGGGGTAGAGAGTGAGACCCTACCTTAAAACATACAAACAAACAAAAAGATAGGCCAGGCTTGAGGACACAGGCTTATAATCCCAGCACTCTGGGGAGCTTAGGCAGGAAGATCACAAAATTCAAGCCCAGATTGGGCAAAGTTAGTGAGTTAACAAGACCATTTTAAAGTCAAAAGTAAAAAATGGTCTGGGGATATAATTCAGTGTGAAGGTATCTGGTTCAATCTCAGGTACCAAATAAATAAATAAAAGCATTTCCTTAAAATTCCAAATCAAAACTATTTCTTTTCTTTATTATTTTTCATGAGATAATCAAATTCTGTTCTATCATGAGGAATTTAAAGTAGAATAAAGAAATCTAATTCAGTTAGTTCAAATTACTGAGCTGATTAATTAGCCAAGATCAAGTGTCTTTCATTGTTCCTTTAAGATTTTTTTTTTGTTTGTTTATTTTGCTTTTGTTTTTGTTTTAAAGCAGGGTCTCAGTATGTAGTGCAAACTCACCACAAACTCATTACATAACCCAGACTGCCTTTATTTTTAATTATTATTTATTTATTTTTGAGACAGGGTCTCACTCTGTAGCCCAGGTTGGTCCTGAACTCACTATGGAGCCCAGGCTGGCCTTGGACTCACCGCAATCCTCCTGCTTTAGCCTCTTCATCACACTTTTGTGGGGTTTCTTTTCTTTTCTTTCCTTTTTTCCTTTGCTTGTTTTTGTCCTTTCGTGTTACTAAGAGTTGAATTCAGGGCCTCCTGCTGAGCCACATCCCAGCAACTTTTTAGGGTTATTTGCTAAGTCACTAAGTTGCCCAGGCTGGGCCCTAACTTGTGGGTCTCCTGCCTCAACCTCCCAGGGTGCTGAGTTACAGATGTGTGCCGCAGCTCCTGGTTCATACTTCTATTTCTGATATAAAGAGTATTTTTTCACTGTTTATTTGCAAAGTGAGGCACTTATTTTTGTATGTCAGCCTGCTCTGATTGGCTTCAATAATTTGCTCATTAATTTTTTCTTCTGTGTATATCAGTGTCATCTTGAAATACAATTTTCTTTTCCTGTATGCACATCTCTCATTGTTCTTACATTATCACATCAACCTGACTTTCATTAATTGTTGAATAGTAGTGATGAATTAACATCCCTTGTCTGAGAATGCTTCCAGAGCTGCACCATTAGTTACATATATATATATATATATATATATATATATATATATATATATATAACCTATGATATTATAAATAAGGATATATGATGTCTGCTTGTCCATCCTCTTCCTTTATCAAGTTGAGAAATGTTCTCTCTATTCTTTTTTCTCTGAACGGTTTTTGTTATATATTCAAGAGTAGATGTTGAGTGCTGGCCTAGCAAAGGCGAGGCCCTGGGTTTGACTCCCCAGAACCACATAAGCTGAGCATGATGGCTCACACCTGTAATTCCAGCACTTAGGAGACTGAGGCAAGAGGATTAGCATGTGTTCAAGGCTAGCCTGGGCTACATAGTAAGACCCTACCTCAAAAAAAAAAATAAAGAATAGATATTAAATGTTGGAACTAGGAGTGCACCCTGTAACCCTAACACTCAGGAGGCTGAGGCAGGAACATTGCCTGTACTACAAAGTAAAATCCTGTTCCAAAATCAAGGAAAGAGTTGAGTTTAATCAAATCTCTCTTATTCGTCTGTCAAAACGAGCATATCACCCTTCCTACAACTTCTCAAGTGCCGACCGAATTTTATTTCTGAATTCTCTAATTTTAAGCCATTTCTATAAACCTAGAACGAATCCGGTGCATTTTCTCAATACATTGCTGGGCTTATTTGCTAACACTTAAGGCTGCACCGGACGTCCTAAATTGCCATAGCCAGGGAATGCTCTTTTCTGGTGCTAATTTGTACCGTTCAGGCAGCCAGGCCTGCCAGGGTATGAACGGGGCTGGAGTGTTCCCTTCCTTTTCTGTGTTCACACTAGGTTAAGTTACGGCTATTTCTGTGACTGATATTGGCCTATAAACTCCCTGCAGGCAGGAATGGTTTGGCTCAGCACTTGCTAATCTCCCAACACCAAGAGCAGGGCATACCATTTGGCAGGGGACCAAAAAATAACAGCTAAATCGAGCTCTCCCTACGATGACTTCTCGGGACGTGCGGCATCTTTACATGGTGGTTTTATTTCAGTACTACTTTATCTTTACTATTCCCTTACTGAAATAATGAGTCCTGGCCTGGAGGAACGGTACAGCGGTGGAAGTGCTCGCCTTGCAAGCGCATAGGCCCTGAGTTCTACTCCCCAGCGCCGCATAAACTGGGAGTGGGGGTGCACGCCTGTAATCCCAGCACTTGGAAGGCTGAGGCAGGAGGATTGTCCTGAGTCCACGGCCAGCCTGGGCTACAGAGCGAGACCATGTGTCAAATAAACGAAAACAACAAAAAGAAAAAAATTAATTCCTTATATGACTTTTTTCATCGTATGCTTGATTGTGTCTCGCAAGGAGGAATCTAAAGAACATGTGTGAAATAAATGAAAGGCGAATTTAAGTAACTTGGAAGAGCACCGCCCCGTCCGTTTCAGCCAGGCGCCGGCGGCTGGAAACGTTCCCCCCGGGCTCCCTTCCCGTGAGCTTCACCTCTGCAGCTTCCGCGCCGGCGTGAGCCCGCCCACTTCAGCGAGTACGTCATCGGGACGATGGCGCTCTCAGCCAATGGGAAGGTGGGGGCGGGCCCTGCGAGCCGGGGTAGACGGCCCCCGCCCGCCGGATTTCTGCGCGATGCCGCTGCCCATCTGGGGGTGGGTACGCACCTTCGGAGGTTTTTCGTGGAGTGCCTAGTTTTTTGTCCTCCGCACCTCTGTGTCTCCCGCCGTGGGGCCGGCGAAGCCCCGGAAGCCGGTTGCCGCCGGTGCACTCCGGTTGCCCGACTGGCCTCACTCCGCGTCCCCCAGCGCCTGTGACACTCGATCCGCGCCTTTCCCCTCCATAAAACCTACCTGTCCTACTTTTCTTCTCCTCGGGGCCTGAGATTTCTGACAACTCATTTTTATTAATAAGGAACAGTAAGTGGAGGAGCGGCGGCAGCACGCGCCTGGGCAATAAACGTGCATTTTAAATGAAAGGGTGTGAGTGAAGGCTGCCGGCGCAGCTCAGGGATGACAGCTCCTGCCTAGGAAGCCCGCGGCCCTGGGTTCGATTCCCTCAGCGCCCCCGGAGAGGCGGCGCCGTGGCGCGCAAACCGAGATCCCAGCACGAGGAAGCTGACAGCGTCGCCCTGGGATCTAGGCCAGCCTAGGCCGCACGATGAGTTTGAGACCGGCCTGGACTACAAAGTGAAACTCTCTGTCTTAAATCAGCCAATCAATCAATCCTCGTGTTTTTTCTGATAATAAAACACACGTGTTCATTAAAGGGGGGGAGGGGACTAAAAAGCTAAAGAAAATCAAAAAGCACAAAAGAAATCTCAGATAAGTCACATATTTTTTTTCCAGGACTGAAGATTCACCCTGAGCTATATCTCCCACACATTTTTATTTTACTATAATTTTTTAAACTTTAAGACAGGGTCTCCCTAAATCACTGAACTGCCCCAGGTTGAGCTCAAACATGATCCTTCTGCCTCAGCTCCCAGGGCGCTGTGATTACAGGCCTGTGCCATCACACCCAGGTAACATTTTCGCCTCCAGCCCTAGAATTTGATTTTTAATGCCTTTAGGTAGAGCATAAACTTTCCAGTTTTCCACAGTCCTCCTTAACACTCCCCAGTGCTTCACATGTTTAGTTTAGTCGCTAAGCACCTGAAGGTACTTGAGGGGTTTTTTTTGTTTGTTTGTTTTGTTTTTACCTCACACATGTTTTTTGTTTTGTTTTTGAGAGAGGGTGTTGTTCTGTAGCCCAGCCTGGTCCTGAAGCTATGATGGAGCCCAGGGTGGCCTTGGACTCATGGCAATCCTCCTGTCTCAGCCTCCGGAGTGCTGGGATTACAGGCATGTGCCACCACACCCGGTTTATGTGGTGCTGGGGAATCAAACTCAGGAACTTAGTGCTTGACTTAGCACTTGCGCTTTAACCACTGAACCATTCCACAAGCCACCCTTTTTTTCATTGCATGCTATTTCATACTGTGGCTAGGCCAATCTTAACCAGTTTCTATGGTTAAACCTGTAATTTGTCTGGTTCACTATTACAAATATTGCTATGAAGAAAATTCATAAACAAGGATTTGGAGGAATAGCAGCATGGCAGTTGAAGTGTTTGCCTAGCAAACACAAGGTCCTGAGTCTGATTCTCCAACACCACATAAGCTGTGGATGGTGGCACACACCAGTAATTCCAGCACTAAGAAGGCTGAGGCAGGAGGATTGCTGTGAGTTGGCAGTCAGTTTGGGATCCAGAGTGAGTTCAGGACCAGCCTGGACTGCAGAGTAAGACCCTATCTCAAAAGAGAGAGAGAAAGAAAGAGAGAAATTTATAAACAAATCTGTAGATAACTTTTCTACATTTTTTTCTTGGAAAATTTTTCCCAAAAATAGAAACTCTGTGTTGAAGTTTGAATATTTTTTACAATCTTATTACATGTTTGAATTTTTATGATCTTTATTACATGTTTAATTTAAAAATCATACCAACTTTCCTCTAACCTATTTCCCTGAATACATACTATTGCTGGTATTACCAATTTTTTAACTTTTGCCAAGAAAAGCCATATTAATCCAATAATTTACACGTTTAAAATATGGTCTACTGAGGACAGAATACCCACCACCACCACAACTGGCCTCCCAAACTCATTCCTTCCCCTGATGTCCAGACAACTAAAAGAAGAAAGATCAGAGTCTTATCTGTATCTTTCAGTGACATCCAAGATTGCCCAAATATCTCTATTCCTCAAAACACTTGCCAGTGGTAAGTCACAGAACAAAGATAAGCAAAGATAGGGGAAGTCTGTTACCTGACTTAACAGCTGTCATCAAGGCATAAAGTTAACACTAGTGTAATTACTCTTACAGTTGTTAAAATAGCAGTAGCAATCATGGCTACCCACTTAACCATGCTCAGGCACTCTAGCAAGCTGTGTGCCTGCATTAGCCCTCACAGTAAGCCTTAAGATCCATATAATTATAAGTACTGTTAACAGACAAAACTGAAGCCCCCACAGCTTAAAGAAAGCGAGGCGTGGGGTCACATGCCTGTAATCCCAGCACCAGGGAGACTGAAGCAGAAAGATTGCCATGAGTCCAAGGCCAGCCTGGGCTAAGAGGGAGATCCTGTCTCAAAAAAAAAAAAAAAAAAAAAAAAAAAAAAAAAAAAAAAAAAAAAAAAAAAAAAAAAAAAAAAAAAAAAAAGCCAAGAAACTTGGGTAAAGTTACATGACAATAAGTGGCAAAGTCAGAATTCCAGCCCAGACTACTTCAATTCCAGGCCACCATACCAAACCGCCTCCAGGCACAGTATCATTACTAATAACCCGTTTTCCTGCAGCACTTTCCATTTCTCAAAGGACTTTTTTTCTGATAGCATGCTTGCCCTGAAAAGGAGTCTGTGGGACATAAGAAGGAGGTGCTGGAATCAGCTCGTAGATCACGAAGTACACAGTCACCATAAACACAAAACCCCACTTGTCCAGTTACTTTCTGCTAAGGTCGTGATCCGTACCTTACTGGCAGCAAGAGCTTAAAAGTCGCCCCCAAAGCACTTTGAGTCAGGGGTCTGTGACAGCCCTATGGGTTTTCACTCTCTTAGGCTCTGCCAGCCGCAGGAACGCCAGTCCTGCTGTGGTGATGGGAGCTCTGGCCGACTGCAGCCTACCCTCGTTCAGCGAGTTGGTTCTTTTTTTGTTTCTGCTCTTAGCTGACAGGGCTACTTTAAAAACAGAAATCATTTCTGCAAACCCATGTGAAGTATTTTAGCCCTCTGGCTTTTAGCAGAGTAAGAACTCTGCCAAAATAATCTAGAAATCAGTTTTCCAATGCTAAAATTAAAACGCCTGAGTTTTTAGTATATCTTTGAATTGTGATGCCATTAGATGAAGCCAAAAATACAAATATATATGTGGCCTTTAGCTTGCCTAAAACAGCATATTTTGAACATCACAATTTTATTATTTTCTTAGTACTTGTGAGCCTTTAAAGCTGTCAAAATTTTTACAGTACTAATCAGGTCATTGCATAATTAATTTTAGCAGCTTCCCTCATAGAACTCAACTCTCAGCAGCTTATCAATACTTAAGGATTTCCTAGCAAGTGACCAGCTGGGGATGTGCATTCCGGCACAGAGGTAGGCTGGGGACAGACCGAGCTCAGGGAACCAGCTGGCACAAAGTTTGAAGCTTGAGCCTGCGGGCTGAGAGGGGGACACAAGGCACAGGTGTGAGTGGCCTGAGTGGCCTCACAAATACAGAGACGGTTAGCACATCTACGGACCTGACAGCCTCCTGAGTCCCAGTCTCCAGGAAAGCGAAAAACAATATGCGAGACCCATTCTGCATGTGGGTTAGGGTTACATATTTTCGTGGCTGCAATAATAGTAATTCGTTACCATTGTTTGCTGAGGACAGTTCTGGGAAGGAGTGTAATTCTAATTTTTACAATAACTGCCAAATAGTTAACAATATTCCCATTAGGCAGGTGGGAATATTGGGACCCCACAAGTCAAACTATACAAGGAGTGAAGCTGAGATTGGGACTCTGGTCATTTTAGGTTCAAAGTCAGTCTTTTCATAATGACACACTGTCATCTCATGAAGCATCTTTGCCTGCTCATGTATTTACCACATTACCGTGTGGCTGTCATCATTAATGTCATGGCTCCTCAGTATTTCAAGGAGTGAAGTCACCACGGTATAACCAGTCATCTTCCCATTCCTGGATGGCAAGGCCTTGGCACCAAGCTATATCCCAGCCCTATTTTGTGGCTTTGATTTTGAGGCAGGACTTACTACATCACTAATTTGCCCAGGCTGGACTCAAACTTGCAACTCTCCTTTCCGCAGCCTCCCAGAGTGCTGGGATCATAGATCAGCAAGACCCGAAACTGGGATTGCAGGCAACCACGTCCACACCTGGCTGCAATGACAGTTTTAGAGCAGGTGATACCTTATGTACCTTAAAGGTTCTCATTATACGTTTTCAATTAAAAATAAATGAAAAATAGGATAAAATAAGTATTTGCTAATAATGGAAAATTAAATACACAGGGCATAATCTAACACTCTAGTTTTTAGATTTTGTTTTGAGATAGGGTCTTGCTACATAGCCTAGGTTGGTCTAGACTCATGATCCTCCTGCTTTAGCATCAAAGCATTGATATTCCAAGCTGCCTACCACGCCCAGCTCGAAGTACAGCTTGAACACGAGTCTTTTCCTCCTCTGACTGAAGTTTGCGCCTGTCTTCCTTCCTTTCCTTTTACATTGGCTCCGAACCCCAGAATACTGAGGGAAAGCAGCAGTTATAACAGGCATTCTTGTATTATTCACGAAAGGACATCTCATGTTTCATAATAAATTGTTGTGTTCAAGCTTTGTAATAGATGTCCTTCATTAAATTAAGGAAATTTCTTTTTGTACTCACAATAGTAGCAAAGTTTTGTCAGCAATTTCCAGAACTCTCTGCTTTGGCCTCTTTGTTTCTCCACTATCAACAACACTTGTATTAACTGGAGCAAACACTATTTGATTACTTAGATTTATTTAATTTGACAAATACATATGTACCTACTACATGCTAAGCCATTTTCTAGCTGGTTAACATTTAATCAGGGAACTAACAGTGATTCTTACCCCATGGAGCTTATATGCCAGAAGATATCTATAGCCCATTTCCCTTCTGACTCATTGCTCAAGTTTCTAATATTTGAGTTAGTGATTTTATATTTAAATTCATAAATGAGATTTTTTTCTTTTATGTGCTACACTTGCCTTTCTTTCAAACTCAGGTTAACCTTGAAATACATTGCAAATGTTTCATTGTTTTCTGTTATTAAAATGTATAAATAACAAGTGAGTTTATATTTTCTCAGAAGTTTTCTATAATTTACCTATAAAAATTACCTAAAATTGGAACTTTTGTCTTTCATTACATCTATCTATCCATCTACATGGGGGATCCAACCCAGGGCCTTCATCCCTAGCCCCTCCCTGCTTTTTCAGTGACAATGTGTCACTGAATCACCATGCTGCGCAGGCTGGGCCTCACCTTGGGATCTTTCTGCCTCAGCCTCCCAGAATCCTAGGATTATAGCTATGTGCCATCATATTCAGCTGAAAATTTACCTTTTTTTCCCCTTGATACCAGAGGTTGAGACAAGGCCTTAAGCATGCTGAGTATGTCCTCTAATATGGAGCTATGTGGCCTGTCCCGTGGCCTTGTTTCTGTGTGTACATTTCAGGAGCATTAGCTTTGTCCCTAGGTCTGTAATCCTTTTCTCCTTAAATAAGTTAGAATGCCTTCTCACATGCTTCTACAGCTCTCAGATTGTTAGATTCACTGCCTCTTTTTTAATCCATTTAGTTTGTATTTCTCTAGAAATTCTTCATTCACCTAGCTTTTATATTTGTTGCTATAAATATATATTTTCCCCATAATTATTATTTTATCAGTATATGTTTGTGATACATAACAATTACGCTCAACCTGGGGAGACGATGCCTATCCATATTGGATCTTACTCACTTTTACTTCTTCTTCCTCTCAGGACCCTCCCTTTTTCTGGGTCTCCTTCCCATAGCCACTAATTCACCTCCCAGTTTTTTTAACAATTTTCTTTTACTTATTTATATTTTGGGTTTCTCATGGAAAAGAAATGATGCAATCTTTAGCCTGTATCTGATTTATTTCACTTAGCATAACAGTCTCAAGGCATATTCATTTTCTTATGCTTTTTAAATGTTTACCATTTCTATAATTACATCTCCTTTTATCCCTTTTAATATTTTCACATCTTCTTTCTCCATCCTTCTTTTCTTTAATCAAACTCGTCAGATTTATCTATTTTATTGATTTTCAGAGAATCAGTTTTTGACATATTAAAATACACTTACGTTTTGTACTGCGTTCGTTTCTGCTTTGATCTGTCTGATTCCATGCAAGTTGTCAGGGTTGCTGGTGACGGTCTTTGCCTACAATCTGGAGTTTAATGTTTGTTTCACTGACTTTAAATCCTCCATGTTTCATAAATGAAACACTAGGAAATACACTGCTGCATTTTAAAAGCTATACATTTAAAAAAAATACATTCTGTATGCTTGCTGGTTTTGCTTTGTAATGTTTTCAGTACTGTCTTAACATTTCAACTTTGATTCTCCTTTTAACCTCAGGATGCCATGTGAGTTTTTTATACTTTACAGATAGTCATGTTTCCAGATACTGGTTGGCACTGTATACTTTTTCACCTAGAGAATCGGACTCCACCTCAAGACAAGTACTCTTGAGTCTGGTCCCACCCCTGGGGTAAAGATATGCGGGCCTTCTCCTGGCAGGGTTCCACACACTCATCTCATCCTGCTCCACTTTTTCTTTTTAAAATTCTTTTATTAGTACGTATTTGCAATACATAATAATAACACTCAGCTTCATGTACACATCACATCTTGACCACTGTATTTCCCTTCCCCGGCTCACCACCCCCAACCCTCCACATCCTCTTGCCCTCTCCACAAAGTCTATCTTCCAATTTCTTCCATCTCTCTTTTCCTTTGCTCTTTTACTTGTTTATATTTTGGTTTTCTCCTACTAGAGAAATCATGAGATACTTAACCTTCTATGTCTGATTCATTTCACTAAGCATAATGGTCTCAAGGTACACCTATTTTCCTACAAATGACTCAAATTTATCTTTTTTGGCAAAGTCATACTCCACTGTGTAGACACACCACATTCTTTATCTGTTCATCTGTTGATACATATACCAGCTGTTTCCAAGGCTTAGCTATGATGAGTTGTGCTGTTATTAACATGTGTGTGCAGGGATCACTTCTCACATGATGACTTCAACTCTTTTGGGAAGATTTCCAGAAGAAGTATAGCTGGGTCAAATGGAATATCTATTTTCAATTTTTTGAGGAATCCCCACCCTGCTTTCCATAGTTGTTATACCAGTTTGCAGTCCCACCAGCAATGTAGGAGGGTCCCCTTTTTCCCCACAGCCTCTCCAGCATTTGGTGTTTTCCGAGTTCTTGAAGTTAGCCATTATTGCAGTTAGATGGAACCTCAGTGTTGTTTTGATTTGTATTCTCTGATGGCTAAAGGTCCTTGTTCCACTTTGAAAGGATCATTTTACACACCTGCCTTTCCCACCCAGCTGAGGTCCTCAGATAAAGAATTTAGAGACCTATTAGTACTACATTTGGAACAATGATACTCAAAAGGAGGTCCAGAGACTGTTACACCAAAATCATCAATAGTATTAATTAAAAATAATACTTTCTTTGCCCCATCTGAGATCTATTATGTTAGACTCTCTGAGGAGTAGGCCCATTTTTAACAAGCACCGCCCCCCCACCGGAGAAGTCCATTCTAACACACTGAAGTTTCACAATTATTGCTCTAAATGATACATTGATAAGTTTCAATTAAGTTCAGAGCAAGTCAACTACTAGAAAGGTTTTACAGATCGTGTTATGTAAAGAACTCTGTGTTGAATTTGGAGGTATAGCTCAGTGGTAGAGCAATTACATTGCTTTTCAAATTTAAGATTGTTGAAGATTTAATTTAGGTCAATTTATACATAATGTATGATGCCTTAATCTCATGTGAAGAGCTAAAAACACATAAGTCTCATAAAAATCAGGAGTGTGATACCTCACTTATTGCCTATCTGAAGTTCAAAGATGTGCAACAAGGAAAATGGCTTATAACAATCCAATATTATAATGTATATTGCATAACTCATACACTTCTTCCAACTTCAAAAAGCTGAAAAAATTAGTTGAAAATATGAAGCACAAAGTGTATTAGCCACCTATGAAATTCATTCTTTAACTGGATACCTTTAAATTGACAAAAGTTTTAAAAATAGAAAAATTATGCATCACTGTGTTTATATAGTAGTTATAGCCAATGTCTTTAAACATAAAATTGTCTACTGATGTCAAAAAAATCGGCAGTAATATTGCTGTAATTTAGATATGAAGTGTTCCCCAAAAGCTTGGCCTCCGTCTTGGTGATAACTGGGAAGTGGGAAGACCCTTAAGAGATAGACCAAAATGAGAGGATGTAGATAACTGGGGTGTGGTCTTGCAAGGGATATTGGGACCTCGACACCTCCTCTCTGTCTCTTTCTTCCCAGCAGCCATTAGGTACGCAGCTTGCACCACCGAACGCTCCTCAACATGATTTCCTTTCTTGCCACAGGCCCAGCGCAGGGGACCCAACTGGTAAGGGACTGTGCACCAAAATAAACTTTTCCAATTTACAAATTTATTAGGTATTCTGTCATATGAACAGAAAACTAATAAATATCAAGAATTATTAGAACCAAATTTCAAATCTCATTTTAAAAATGTTTTATTTGTTCTTAATCTAAATTCTTAAGATCAGAAATATTTGAGGCTGAGATGTAGCATGAAGAAAGCCTTGACTTCAATACAGCATGAGAGAAAGGACAGGAAAAGAAAGAAAGAAAGAAAATATCATTTAATGACACACACCAGAACTGAGAGAAAGTTTTGGAAAATGGAGACAAAAAAAATAATAACCTAGAAGGCAGGCACAGAGGCCCATGCCTGTAATCTCAGCTCCTCAGACACTGAGGCAGGAAGATTGTAAATTTGAAGCCCTCCAGGACAATGTAGTGAGACCCTTTCTTAAAATACAAAGTAAGTAATGGCTGAGAATATAGATCATTTAGCTCAGGGTTCCCATGTTTGATTCTTAGTGTGGAAAAAAAAGCACTGAGAAAGTTAATTTAGGTGAACTCTGCTAAGAGCAGAAGTAAATGTTTTAGCTAGGCAGTAACTCACTCGCCTTTTATACTGTACGTCATGTTCTCTAGTTTGTGTCATTCCAGTTCTACATATATTAAATAACAGAAACAAGCTAATTATATATTTTGCATGATTGTTATGTTAGAACATGAAGCTCTGATGAATAATACAAATCTACCACTCACTGTCAATTTTTAAAATTCCCTGCAATCTTGTGGCTGTATGAGCATTAATTTATAAGGAAGAGATATAAGACTTATTTAATTAAAAGCAGTATAAATAACATGATTAGAAAAACTTTGCTAATAAAGCAGAGGAAATAGATTGCAATTCCATTCAGAGTTTAGTAAACTATAAAAACAATTTCAAAAACAGTAAAATTAAAAACACACAGCCCGCTTTTCCTGCAGTCCATGGTCAGGATCTCCCTTATCATCTCCAGGTCCCCAGCTAACACCTCCCATCTCTCCCCTGGATTTTATATTGTAGAAGCTCCTACCTGGTCTCCTTCCTTTGCCTTTGTCCCCTAACTTATTTTCAACACAGCAGCCAGATTGATGTGCTCCTCAAATGTCTCCAGTTGCATCCTATCTCATTTAATTAAAAGTCAGTGCCCTCACAATAGGGTCCCATACAAATTCCCCACCACCTGGGCTTTAGAGAAAATCTTTAACAAGCCAGAGCTTAGGGGTTAGGGGTTTTCCTTGGTGGTGTTTTTGTCTTGAACACCGATTTCCTTGAATCGGCAAGGTTTTTCTGATGTCAGCACAACATGGACCACACACCACAGCTGCTGCCATCTTGACATATTTTGTGTGGCTGGTTTTATTGTGTAATACATTATGCAGAACTATTTTTGTACAAAGTGTTTAAGAGTTTTTTAATGCAAGGTTTAAATGCATACCAGTGTTTTTATTGTTTTGCGATTGCTGACTTCCCTGGTTTCCTTCAGGTAGGAGAGAACCTTACTTCATCCGAACAAAGACCCATCTACAAATGTGTCCAGACCCAACCAAGTGGGATAAGACCTTCCACTTAAAAGCATGTTTAGCCTGAAGGAATAGCTCAATGGATAAAGTGACTGCCTAGCAAGCTCAATGGCCCTGGGTACAGTTGTCCAGCACCAGATAAGTCAGGCATGGTGGCACATCCCTGTAGTCCCAGCACTCAGGAGGCTGACGCAGGAGGATTGCCTTTAGTTTTAGGTCAGCCTGGGCTCCATAGTGAGTTCAGGACCAGCCTGGACAACACAGCGAGACCTGGTCTTAAAAAATAAATAAATAAATAAAAAATTTTAAAAAATTAGCTGGAAGTGAAGGGTCTGCTTTTTATGTCAAGAAGTTATATGAGCACGTTGTGGATAAATGTAAATTACAGTCCAAGTGAGATTATTTTGCCAAGTTTCCTCTATAAAGAATTCATCTTTTTTCTCAAAATTTTACAACTCAAGACCTTAGCATTTGCACTCAGGAGGGTTTTGCTCCAACATGAGCTCTTGAGCTCTGCCTAGTTTATACCATGAGTCACGAAGCAACCGCGGCCATGCCACCACGCGCTTCCTTCCTTCTGTCCTTTGAAGTAGGAGCTGAGTTCTCACCAAGGTTCACGTGCTGGATACTTCCCACTGTCGAGTTCTGCATTTATTAGTGCCATTGTCGTGTGGTAGTGTTTCCTAGACTCGCCTGACATGTTTTTAACCTTTGTCGAATTTGTATAAAGTTATTTTTTAAAAAATTCCCCCATCACCTACTCCCCCCATGCTCCCCCACCCAGTCACTGACTCTGCTCCAGCTACCCTGATCACTCACTCTTTGTAAGACAGAAAGTCCCCTCCCCTCCCCCACAACTTTGGGGGATTTTGTAGTTGCTCTTCCTTTCACATGGGAAGTTTTTTATCTAAGTTTTTGTGGCTTATTCATTTCACTTCCTTTGGGTTTTTGTTCAGTGTCTACTTTTCAGCAAATGATTTCTTGTAAAGATTTTTTTTTTTTTGAGACAGGATGATCCAGGCTGGTCTTGAACTCACTATGTCCCCACAGCTGGCCTCAAACACATGGCAATCTTCTTGCCTCAGCCTCCTGAATGCTAGGATTACAGGTAGGCACCATCACACCTGGTTTATGTGGTGCTGGAAAATTGAACTCAGGATCTTGCACTTGCTAGGCAAGTGCTTTAATCACTGTGATATTCCTCCAGCCCCAAAAGAAAAAAATTTTGAAACAGAGACTTTGACTATGTTGTCTAGGCTGGTTTCCAACTCCATATTCTGCCTTAGTCTCCCAAGGGCTGGGGGTTACAGGCACATTCCACGGTGCCTGCTAAATACCCTGTTTATAACTACAAACCATCCATTCCATCTCTGCTCTTTAAGCTTCTTTTGTTTTATTTTTTTCTCTATAGAATTTAGCACCACTTAATTACTATATATTTATTTATTTTCTGTCCTCACTAGATTCCAAATTCCACGAGGTCAAAAATTTTTCTGTTTTGTTCATTTTTTTTTCTTTTGAGACAAGGTCTCGCTCTTTAGTTCAGACTGGTCCTGAACTCACTATGTTGCTCAGGCTGGCCCCAAACTGAGGATAGTCCTCCTGCCTCAGCTTCCTGAATTCTGGGATTACAGGCGTGTGTCACCACATTAGGTATAGGTACTGCTGGGGAATCGAACCTAGGGCCTGGCACTTGCTAGGCAGGCAGTCTAAGCCGACTCGTGTCCCAGCTTAAGTGCATTTTCTATGGTTAGCACATACACAGTGTTTCACAAATATTTGTTGAATAAGTGAAATCCTTCAATAACCAGTTTCAAGGACTAGATGCCTACATAGGTGATCTAAAGATTTTCCTTGAAGAACTGTACAGAAAAACACTTCGCTGGGCCTGGTAACACAGACCTGTAGTCCAGCACTCTGGGAGGCAGATGCAGGAAGCTCACAAATTCAAACCTACCTAGGCAACTTGAGGAGACTCTATCCTGAAATTAAAAATAAAATAAAAAATTAGTGTGAAGGCCTGGGGCTTAATCCCCAGTACCAAACAAACAATAAATATAAAAATAAAATAACTTCACTGAATTTAGCTATCTTCACTCAATTAAAAACAGTGGCACACAATTAAACATTCACATAGGAACTAGAAAACCCTTTTTTCTTCTTTCCTACCCTAAGCCTCAGTCCATCTCTTTAGTTTTAGAAAGAAATAGTTCCTAATCCCCTCACCGAAGTGAAAGAATATTCCTAGAGATACCCTGCCTCTGCATTCATGCAGTCTTCACTCAAAAAACTCGTTCATTCCACACCCTTCAGCAGGGGCTAAAGAAGGGGTGTGTGGTTTCTCCCTGCTAAGGAAGCAATTTGACCAAAAACTAAAGAATGAACAAGCTATCCCCCAAGAACCCATGCATAGACAAAGAAAAAACACAGCCAAAGGAATGTCAAGGCCAAATAACTCTGAATCTGACACTGATTTGAGGCTGCAAAAGCAGCTACTATATTACTACTTTATATTAGCCCACAGCTCTGTCTCAGTTACTTTTTTTGTTGCTGTGATTCAATACCCAACACCCACAAATTTAGAGGAGGAAAGGTTTATTTTAGCTCACAGTTTCAGAAGGTCACAGTCCATTCAGGGATGGCCAGCAGCAATGGAAGTACATGGCAGAGGCAGAGGTGGAGGCAGCTTCTCATGGCATCACACACAGGAAGGCAAGTCAAGGCAAGTTGAGACTAGTCCCCCAAGGAAGGCAGGAAGCAGCTTATATATCCTTCCCAGGTCTCCTCCCAGTGATCAGCCCCTCCTGGATCCAGGTGTGGAAGGTGTGGTAAACCCCACTACACGTCTGTAATCCAATTTACATTCCTGTAATCCACCCCTCCAGACTAGGCCCCAATTTCCCAAAAGCACATGGTTCCGTAGACCATCTATAACATTCACATCCATGAGACTTTTGGGTGATATTCCAGATCCAAACCACAATATTCTTCCCCTGGCCCCCAAAATATTCATGGCCTTCTCCCCATGCAAAAGGCATATTGTCCTTCTCCAAGAGTTACCAAAGTCTTAACAGTTTCAACATCATTAAAGAAACTCCACGTCCGTAGTCTCTTCCAAGATGTAAGACAAACTTTCAGCTGGAGCTCCTGTTAAAACCAAAGAGTTAAGCACTTTCAACTTAAAATGGCACAGGGTAAACATTTCCATTCCAAAAAGGAAGAATAAGGGGATAAAAGGCAATAGGACCAAAACAATTCCTAAACCCAGCAGGGCAAGGATAAAATCCTCTAGCCCCTAGGGTAAACCATGGTAGGGTGTTGCATAGAAGACCACCGGGGCAAGTGGAGGATCGAGAGAGGCTTATTACAATACCCAGAGAATGACCAGACAGGCTGGGGTGCAGACGCCTTTCTGTTACAGTCCAGCCCTGAACCAAATTTTTACAGTTTTTATGGTCAGATTTTACGATACATACAAGATTTCATGTAACAAACAAAATACGGATGGTCTATTTAGGACAATACACAATGGGTGCATCTGGGACTGTTTACATCCTTGTTTCAACTTTGGTTTCGGGTACGTTGTTTTTCTCTGTGCCCTTGAAGTTAGTGGTGGTGGTGGGGGTGGTAGGTATCTGGTGGGTTTGGCAAGCAAGTTAATTCCAGAAGTCAAGGAAGCTGGTTAACAACAGGGAAGCCATGTTACTCTTTCACTCCCCCTTTTTCTTTTACATGAGTCAAACCTTTTATTCATCCTTTATAGGCAAGGGGTTATACTGAGAGTGTAAAATCATGACCTTGACAGCATGGACTCTTTGTTTAACATAATTAACTAGGCAACTTAAGATGCAGGGTCCTGTGGTGATACCTAACAGTAACAGGATAAGGGGGTCCCATGAGACATGTCATCCAGGAGGACCAGCAGAAAAGGTCCAGACATCAGTTGGACCTGGCCTGAAGTTGTTTTTTTTTTTTTTTCCGGGGGGGGGGGGTTGTTTTGTTTTTTGATGTTTTTAATACCAGTTACAAGGTAAGTAAGTAAGTAAGTAAGTATGATTCCGGAATGGTTGGCATAGAAACAGCACGTCTCTTTGAGGGCGGTACACAGCCTCCCCCCACCAACCCCGTAATATTACCTCTGCCAGTGAATTTACCTGTGGTAGCATTAAGACCTATTCTTACATAGTAGGGTAGGGTGGTTTGGGATCAAGACATAGCCAACAGTCCTGAGTAATATTGGGATTGGTATGGTTACCATAAAACAACATTATCTATATCTAATTTTGAAGTACAATAGTAAGTTAGTAATCATGCCTAACATCATATAACTGTACTGCATACAAATGGAAACATAATAAATTTTTCCCACAATAGAGAACAGAGTTCCTCTTTGGAGAATATTTAATATATTGAAGAACAGCAAAAGAGGCCAGATCCAGGGCACCTGGCTACAGAGTTGTGGGCTATTTTTAAAACTCTGATTGTTGGAATTAGTATTTATAGTGTTAATTACTATACATAATTTGTTTTAAGTCTTAGGGAGATACCATGGCCCAGTGTTACCGATTATTTTAACCTTGTTTACCCTAATATGATTTAATCCTAATTTTTTAAATCCTATATCTGTTAAACAGAGTCTCCTATTTTAATTTTTTATAGATTATTTTTGGATTTTTTTTTTTTTACTCAGACCCTTGCAGGCCCTTGCAGGCCAATAAAAGCTGATATGTAGGTTTCTAACTTAGGTCTAGTTAAGATAACAGTCTGAAAGAGGCCATAAAATTTTTGTTTTGACAAACTGATTAAGCTTTAGTCACTCTAAGAAATTTATGTGTGAAGACCAATTTATTTTATTTATAACTTAAAGGCATGGTACAATATTGAGTCACAGGAGTTCCTGAGACTCCCCTTATTATTTTTTGACTGGGTTGGTCATGGCCCTGAACAAGAAACTAGGATAGAAAACTGAGCTCTGGTGTCAATCATAAAAGCTTATCAATTGACTCTCTCTATATATAATGAAGCTGGCCCAGGGGCTTGCAGAAGTTTCAAAGAGGAGCTAAGGGAAGCCAGTAACCCCAAGCTCTACCAGTTGTCCTCCTGAGAGAACGATGTCCTCCTAGATCTCTAAGGGGATAGTCATACCTCCAATGGGGAGTTTGGTCTTCAGGACAGAGGTATGGCAGAGGCTTTTTGCCTCAGGACAGTCTTTTTGAAATGTCCCTCTTTTTTGCACCTAAACTATCTCCAGAGTCACACTAGCAAGCTTAATTTCCTTTTTGGGACTTTCATTCAGAAGCTAATTTAAGCCTCTGTTCTTGTAGGGCCATGACCAAGTCTTTTTTAATTTTTTTTTTTTACTATCCTACTAATTAAATTTTGTTTGTATAGTTACCATAAAGCAGGATATTTTATAGTCATAACAGTATGTACCATTGTACCTGTCCTTTAAGGTATGGCAGCAGAAGTACCCTGGGTTAAGGGTTATCAGCAGCATTAGATTTTAGTTCTAGACACCATCTAACAAAGACAAGTTATAAGTTTCCTGGGCCTCAGTTTTTTGTTTTTGTTTTTTTGTCCAGTGAGGGATAATGTGGAACATGTATGGAAAGCTACCCTCTATCTCCTCCTGCCTCCATGGCAGATATTACTAATTGATTAAGCCTGCTTTTTGTACCTCGGGTTTTTGAGACCAAGGAGAATGCCTCATGCCCCAAATCTCTTGGTGGTAGAAGCGTTTCCCAGCCCCACATCTCCTAGGCACCTTTCTCTTGCAGCCCCAACCCCTCCCAGCTTCCCACAATCACATCCCTGCTGGAGAGTGGCACTGGAGACTTTACCTGAGAGGGCAAAAGAACAACGGAGAGCCTCTCTCCTCACTGCCCTCCAGGACAGGGATGCTGCTGCCCTTGCCCTGCCTCTGGGGACAATTTTTCCCCAATATTCTTTTTGTATGCTGTAGGCACAATGATTTCCCCCTAAGGGAGGGGGGTCAAGAGGGGAACAGGAGGGTCGTAGGGGAGGACAGGCATGGAAGGGATTCCGGGAAGAGGGATAGAAGGATGGAAGGTCGTCCTGCGGACAGGGACTTGGAGATGGGGCCTTAGGCTTAGAGACCAGAATGGATGCTGAAGGGGGTGGGAGACGCTTCTTCAGCCATGAAGGGGAATCCGCAACCAAGAAGAACCAGGTCAAGATGTAAGGAATCTGATTCAGGTGTGCAGCAAGGACTGGTCGCTGGATGGCACAGATGATGGACAATTCAAAGGTTCCTCCAGGCGGCCAGTCAACCTGAAACGTGGGCCACTCTAAAGAAAAAAAGCTAGTTAATTTACCTGGAAAAACTTTCCAGACTCCACTGCCTTTCACTGGAAATCCTTAAAATGAACTTTCATTAGATCAAATGGACTCAGAGTGGATTGTTTCTGTCCCATGATGGCAAAATCCAAGACAGACAGACAAATGACAGAACAGACAAGGACACACAAACAACAAAGAGGACTAGAGGCTGTCACGCCTCCATAGCCACGGCCCATCCATGGGCTATCCAGAACCTGAGTCTGAACCAAATCCAAAGGGAGTCCACTGGCATCCCATTTGGACCCGGACTCAGGGCACTCACCTGTGTTCAGGATTGAAGGCTGCATGAGTCCCCCAAGGCGGGTCCCAGGACGGAGCTCCCTTTCCATAAGGGGTCCACAGCCTCCCATTTACAACCAGGGCCTTGTCTGGGGTGATACTCGGCTCGTAATCCTGGGCTCCTGTGGACCTTTCCCAGAACTCTGGGCTCCCATGGGCCTCTACCAAGCACTAGGGTTCACCTGCTCAAAGTCCCAGGCTCCTGTGGGCTTCTGTGCAAAAGGACTATAGGGATTCTTGGCCAATGAACCAAAATGTTGCATAGAAGACCAGAGGGGCAAGTGGAGGATCAAGAGAGGCTTATTACAAAACGCAGAGAATGACCAGCCAGGCTGGGCACAGACTCCTTTCTGTCAGAGTCTGGCCCTGAACCAAATTTTTACAGAGTTTTTATGGTCAGATTTTACAATACATACAAGATTTCATGTAACAAACAAGATACGGTTGGTTTATTTAGGACAATACATATTGGGTGCATCTGGGACTGTTTACATCCTTGTTTCAACTTTGGTTTCAGGTACATTGTTTTTCTCTTTGCCATTGAGGTTAGTTAGTTAGTACCCAGTGGCTTTGGCAAGCAAACAAATTCCAGAAGCAAAGGAAGCCGGTTAACAACAGGGAAGCCATTTTACTCTTTCAAGGGTATGAACTCCAAAGGGTTTGGGTGGCCCCACCCCTAGGACATTGCTGCTGGCTGCAACCTCCTGCTTTTCTCTTTTGGGCTGGATCCACTAATGGCCTGCTGCATTTCTCAGCTGACAATTCATGCTCCTGGCTTCTCCAGATTTTTAGGCTGTCCACTGCACCTTTGGCTTCTCCTCTACAACTTAATGCACTGTCCTAGGGCACACTGCTTGGCCTCCAAGGCCTTCCTCTGAAATCTGGGTGGAAGTCTCCCTCAACCCACAACTCTTGGGCTCTGCAAGCCTGTAAAACTGGGGCCACATGGAAATCCCCAAGATCCACCACTGCCTTGAGCAGTAGTCTGGTTCCCTTGAACCATGGCTGCAGCAGCTTCTGAGATCCTGAATTCCTGAACTCGAGGGAGCTGATCTCTGGCAAACATTTCCATCTTTGGCCCCACAGGGAGCCCTGGGCTACTCTTCACAGAACAAGATCTTTTGCCTTTTCACTCTTTAAATGATGGAATCTTGCTGACTTTTGAGACACTGTAAAGTCCTGTTTCTTACAGTCCTGATTCCAAGTTCTTGGCTTCTGTTTAATGTTAGTCTCCTTAACAAGCACATGCTTTTTCACTCCAGACTGTGAGCTTTTTACATCTATTTTCTCTGCCTTTGTCTCCTGTCTTTCACCATAGAGCTGGCTAAAAGCTGCAGACAGAAGCCATGCAACAGTTTGAACATCAGTCAGCCTTGACATTTCCTCCACCAGAGTAAGCAGTCCACCACCCTTAATCTCAGTTTCAGGCAAAGTCTCTGGACAAGGGCAAAATGTCAACAAACTTGCTGCCAGAGCATAGCACACATGGTCTTTAGGCCACTTGCCGATACAGTCCTCCTTCCCATCTGAAACTTCTTGAGCCTGGTCTTTGCAATCCACACTTGTATCAGCATTCTGGTCTTCTGAGCTCTGACCAGAATCTCCCATCAATCTCGGCTCAGAGCATTCTAAGGCTTCTCCAGCCAGCATCCTCAAGCCTTTCCAAACTCCTCCTGCAAACAGGTTCCAAAGGCTCCCAAACCACATGGTCAGGTAAAGTCACAGCAACGACCCCACTTCTCTGGTACCAATTTTTGTCTTAGTTACTCTTTTGTTGTTGTGACTCAATACCCAACATCCACAAATTTAGGGGAGGAAAGGTTTATTTTAGCTCACAGTTTCAGAAGGTAACAGTCCATTCAGGGGCGGCAGCAATGGAAGTACATGGCAGAAGCAGAGGTGGAGGCAGCTTCTCACAACATCACAAACAGTCAAGACAAGTTGAGACTAGTCCCCCAAGAAGGCAGGAAGCAGCTTATATATCCTTCCCAGGTCTCCTCCCAGTGATCAGCCCCTCCTGGATCCAGGTGTGGAAGGTGTGGTAAACTCCTACTACATGCTTATAATCTAACTTACATGCTTGTAACCCAATTTACATGCCTGTAACCCATCCCTCCAGACTAGGCCCTGGTCTCTCAACAGCACATGGTTTCATAAACAACCCATAACACTCAAATACATGAGACTTTACGGGGACCCTCCAGATCCAAACCACAATAATACCAGATCTAAAGCAGTTACTATATTACCACTTTATATTAGCACACAGCTCCCAGAAATTGAATAAAAGAAGTGCACAGTGTGTAGATATGAAACAAAAAAGATTTCCAAATGCAAAATATAAAACTCATAAGTTTATGAGAAATAAACATCAGGAACTTGTGAGCTGAGATTCCTTAGTCTTTTCCTTCATTTGAAAAAAGTCAAGATCAGTGAAATTCCATTGGTTCTGGAGCTCATCCCAATCTTCATAGTACATACTATAAATCAGGTTCCGTGTTCTCAGTTCTGTTCTTTTCATTTCTGCCATGCTACACCTTAAATGTGAGTGTTCTCTTTACCGGGAATTGAATCGTTCTATAGAATTTCAGTTTACGTTACTGCACCATCAGAAAACTAAAGTGTATTTCCCAAATATTATTCAAACTAAGTTGTGGAGAGTCTGAACATCACTATATGCTTTCAGCAATAACTGGACATTAAAGGGAATCAAACTTCAATTCTCTATCGTGTGTGTATTTTGTGCCATGAACAGATGAAATGTTTACAGTAAAGGTTTTTTTGGCATAAGCACAGATTCAAGTGTTCACAAATCTAGGTTCGTATCTCGGTTTTATCATTTATGAATAGAAATCATTTTAATATGTCTAAGTTACTATTTTTTTAAGACAGGGTCTCACTCTGTAGTCCAGGATGGGCCTGAGCTCACTATGTAGCCTAAGATGGCCTTGAACTCACAGCAATCTTCCTGCCTCAGTGCTGGGATTACAGCTGTGCACCACCACACACGGCTTATGTGGTACTGGGGAATCAAAATTCAGAGCCTTGTGCTTGGTAGGCAAGCGCTACAACAGCTGTGTTATTCCTCCAGCCCTATTTTTCATTTTCAAGAGGGGAAAATTTATATCTCAAAAAGTGTTGGACAGAAGATGGCAGCCAAGTAGCAGAGTTGCACAATGTCACCCCATTGACCCACTTAAAAAGTTGAGAATGTAGTCATAAAACTACAATGTTCAATGTAGCTAAGACATGGAGGAGCACCCCAACAACTGGCCAGGGGAAGGTCAGAAATCTCATAGGAACATCAAAAGTGGAGGAAGAAAAGAAAAACCAGCAGCCTAGGAAGTAGCCCCAGGCTGGCTGCAAACGGCTGGGAGCCACAGGCATCTGCGCACAGAGAAAAGCCCAGGTGGAGGCTGGAACACGTTACTGAGCTAGGAGAGAAAGGAGTGCCCCAACAACTGACAGGAGGCCACAGGAAGGCCAGAAATCCTGAAGTTGTATTGGAAGTGGAGAAAAACAGCAGCCAATTGGGCACAGCCCTGAGCTGCCAGAATCCACAGACCACAGATAAAGGAAAGCCTAAAGGCCAGAACCTCAGATTAAGGTAAGTGCTAACCTGGGAGAAGAGAATTGTCAGCAGCTGGTAGCCCCAGCATCCAAAAAACGAACCTGCAGATAGTGCATACTACAAACATAATGTGACCTCCCTCTAGAAAAGGCCTCCTAGATCCCAGACCAGAAGCACCACAGTCATAAAAGGCTGTAAGCAGGATCCATTAAAAAAAAAAATCAAGACTGAACTGATTAGAGTAAAAGAAAACCCAGAAGAGCATATCAGGGATTTGGGGGTCACCCTAAACCAGTACCTAGGAAGAGACTGGCACAAGAGAAGTTGCAGAGAGAATAAAAAGGCTGCTGACCTCTGAATGGCTCAGTGTAATGGGAGCACCTTAAGGGTGGAGAGCCCTGCCTTTAGACTGTCAGGTCTCTCCTCACTGCCTAGTCCCAGCACAGAACCAAGAGGAATTGCAGCTCCCCAACATACACCGTCACAGCCATTCAAAGAAACCTCTCAGTAAGCCTCTGAAGTGAAGTCCCTCAACACCAGAAACATGGGAAGAAAACAGGGCAATAGGGCATCCGCAGAGATGACTGAGACCCCAGACACTAATGGCATGGGCCCCGAAATAGTGGAACTCATAGGGAAGGAAGTCAAAAAGCAAATAAATGAATCAAACAACCAGTTCAAACAAGATATTCTCAAAGAAATGCAAGCAATGATCAGAAGGCTTAAAAGGCTTAAAGAGGATCTTACTAAGCAAATAATGGTCCTAGAGGAGGCAAAGCTCACTGAGTATATTGAAGCCTCAAATAAAAAGATGGCTGAGGTAAATAAGGAAATGCAAGATATGAAGGAACATTTTGATAGAGAAATAGAAAATCTAAAAATACATCTAGATGAAACTGAGAATATAAAAAATATATGTGACAGCAGGAGAAGACAACTAGAAAGAATATCATGAAGACAAAATTTCAGACCTTGCAGACAAGGCTGAGGAAACAAATGATATAATTAGGCATGACTCTAAAGTTAAAGATGAGTAAAGAAGCTGGACACAAAAGCTGATAGATGATTCAAAAAGAACCAGTCTCAGAGTTATGAGTGTGGGAGAAAGAGCAGAAGACAGCACCAAAGGTATAAAGAATTTATTCACTGAAATAGTGCAAGAAAATTTCCCTAATCTAGGACAAGAAGTTAACTTTCAGGTACAAGAAGCTTATAGAACACCAAATAACCTCAACCAGCAACAAGACTTGCCACAACATCTCATAATAAAAACCTCTGAAATAGAACACAGAGAGAGAACTTTTAAAGCAGCAAGAGAAAAACAGACATTATTCTACAAAGGCAAACCCATTCGGTTACTGCAAATTTATCAACAAAAACTTTAAAGGCTACAAAAGCCTGGAGTAAGATCTTTCAAGATTTGAAAGACAGCAAGTGTCAATCCAGGTTGTTATATCCAGCATAATTTTCCCTGAAAATCAGAGGAGAAATAAAAATATTTCACGACCAAGAATCCCTTAAGAAATTTGCAACCACTAGCCCAGCATTGCAGAAATTACTTGGAGGAATCTTTGAGAGAAGCAGAGAGAAAAACAGCACCAAAAAACAAAACAAAACAAGACAAAAAACATGGAATTCAGCTAAGGTATTTGAAATTTAACTTTTTTTTTCTTCTTTCTCATATTTACTAGTCTTTTGAACTACATGCTTGTAGTTATTTTCTAATGTGAACTGGTAAGGCCAGGTTTAAGAATGGCAACAAAGATATCGCAAAATATAGAAAAAAAATTCTGGTAAATATCCCAACAAAGGGATTGTTTGGATTCAGAGAAGCGGCATCAAGATTTAACTACTACGACCCATTCGAGGAATAGGAAGCTGAGTTAGAGTGGTGACTTAAGTGAAATGATTTAGTTGCAGAAGATTAATATGTTAAGTACTGTATGGTTTCTCTGACTTGGAAAACCCAGAACACAGACATTCTATAGAACCACATGAAGTGATAACCAGAGTTGGGGCAAGGAATAGGGAGGAGGTGGGAGGGTCAAAAATAGGAAGGGATTGTAAAGTTGATATGATACATATGTGCACAAAATACCCAAATTCATTGGAAACACTGTGTATTACATATGTATATTAATAAAAATAGGGGGAAAAACATGGAGAAAAGGAAACACCAAAAGTGTAACAAAAAAAATTGGTATTTGAATCATTTGATTGGCATCCTTCTAAAACAGTAGCAGCTTCCTCATAAAAGCTGTGAATCTTCCCCCATAATTATTTTTAATAGTATATAAGTTTATAAAACATAATAATAATATTTAACATGGGGAATTGGTACACAATCTTTAAAAATATATATGCATAAAGTTAGAAATGGATAGGTAGGTAAAAGGATAAACCAAATCTGGCGAAATGTTAATAATAGTGAAATGTGAGTAAAAGATTTATGAAAGTTTAAAAATATATCTGAAATAACTAAGCATGTCACTTTATTGCTTTAACCATAGTATACATATTTGATATTGATTTAAGTTCATTTAATGTAACAAATTGATATAGATTTAAGCTTGTTTAATGTAGCAAGTCACTTATTTGATGTTGGATGTAAATTTATCTTCTTTGAGAGAGGCAGAGAGACAAACAGTACCAAAAAATATGGAGGAAAGGAAACATCTAAAGAGAGAAAGTGTAACAAAAAAAAGACTAGTATTTGAATCATTTGATTGATATACTTCTAAAAGAGTACAGCTGTTTTACAAAATCTGTGAAATTTCCCCCACATAATTATTATTTGTAATATTATATTAGTTTGCAAAACAGAATAATTACATTCAATGTGCAGAATTGGTATAAAATCTTTAAAAATATGTATGCATGAATTTATGGAAGGATAGGTAGATAAAATAATAAACCAAATCTAGCAAAATGTTAGTAGCAAAATGTGAATAAATAAGTTATAAAAGTTAAAAATTCTGAACTAAGTATGCCATCATATCTGTTACTTTAAGTATATTTATGTGACATAGATTTAAGTTCATTTAATGTAGCAATATGATATAGACTTAAGTTCATTTATTATAGCAATTCACTTATTCAGTCTTTGATTTAAGTTTATCCTAAGAAAACTGATTGATGGAATGACAACCTTTTGAATGTACAGACATGTACCTTTCAGTTGTCAGCTAAGGCATTTAAAATTTAACTTGTTTTTCTTTCTCACATTTTCTAGCCTTATGAATTACATTGTTATTCTTCTTTTCTTATGTGGACTGGTGGGTGAGGCCAGGTTAAAGAATCTCAACAAAGATAGAGCAAAATATAGAAAAAAAACAAAACAAAACAACTTTTTGCAAATATCCCAATAAAGGCCATTCTAGGGACAGGAAGCTGAGCTAAAGAGTGGGGATTTGAGTGAAATGAGTCAGACACTTAAGATTAAATATGTTAAGTATTGTGTGGTTTCTGTGATTTGGGAAACGCAGAATACAGGCATTCTATAGAACCACATGGTGTGACAGTGGGAGTTAGGAGTTATGGGGAGGGTTTGGGAGGGCCAAAAATGGGAAAGGATTGTAAAGTTGATGTGATAGATATGTGCACAACATACTCAAGTTTATTGTAAACATTATGTATTGCATATGCATATTAATAAGAAATGATGGGAAAAAGTGTTGTACACAATATATATGAACACTTTGTCAATTTAGAAGAAATAAGTGGAAATTTAAAATAGAAAGAGGATAAAAGCACTTTTCTTTCTCACATGTTATTGAGTTGTGTTTAGACAAATACACGAATATACTCAGCTCCTGGCCTAAAATGTGTGTAAGTTCATACTGACAGATAAACTGTCAATACTGTGATCAGACATGAGTAGAAATTATAATTCGATTCTTCATCTTCAAACTTTAGATGTGACTTTACGCTTATTTAACACATCTTCCAGGGCTGGAAGAATGGCACAGCAGTTAAAGAACTTGCCATGTAAGTAGGAGGTCCTGAGTTTGATTCCTCAGCGCCACATAAAGCCAGGTGTTGTGGTGCATGACTGTAATCCCCGCACTTGGGAGGCTGAGGCAGAAGAATTGCAGTGAGTCCAAGGCTAGACAGGGGCCACATAAGAGAGTTCAGGACCAGCCTGGAATACAAGGCGAGACCCTGTCTCAAAAACAAAACAAGAAAAAAACTTCCCTATTAGAATGCTCATTGATTTAAATCTTACAGTAATTATTTTTAATTTTTAAGACATGAAGAAATTACATAGTAATAGAGTCATACAAAAACTTTATATGATTTAAAGTGTTAAACAAATTGAACTCAACACTGAACAAGCTTTCTGTAATCTCTTTTGGGCAAAGCAAGTTTCTCTCTTCTTCCCAGAACCCATTCCTCAGAGGGCCAGCACCCAGTATGACAGAACCCCGTAGTCACTGGTACCCGCATAGCAGTTCTAGGTTGCCCTCTGCGTTCTGAAAATTCCAAAGCCAAACTAAATACTTAAAAGCAGATGGATGCTTCCTCAAGTCAACTCTTAATCAAGGGTTCCATGAAACTGATCCTCTCTCTCCTCATTCCTGGCAGGTGGTCAGAAAAAACAATTGTCGTGTCATTTGTTACAAGATCACCAGAATAATCAAGTCTCTGTTCCTGTAATTTACATTGAAATTGGAGAGAAGATTCACGATATCCTTCTCAGAATTAAGCCTGTATCTTTTTAAATAAGGGCACGGACACTAGTCACCTAGATGAGTTTATTGATCTCTTTGTTTGCTCCACCTATGTAAAACTATACTTTATTTAACATGCCATTGCAGCAGTTTGCTCAGTAATGAGTTTCACCAGCATTAAATATTTATTGGATGTCTTCCTTAAGTGCAGGAAAGTGCGACTAAGTGCAGGTGGTAAAAACATGGAAAGAAAACCCTTCTCGATCCTTAAAGAAATGATAAGCTAGTTTCTAAAACAGGATGTATAGAAAAGATATATACAAAGATACACACGGGAAAAGCCTACTGGAAAATATGCTTGTCTCAGTTGGCTGATTTTTAGCAATTTAGGAAAAGTACTCAACTTCCCTGAACCTCAGTGTATCTGCACTGTGGACAGAACATCTACCCCAAGGACGATGTGAAGGTCAGTGGAGATATTTAAAAGGTCTCAGCACATAGCAAAAATTCAATAAAAAAATGGAAGCTCCTACTTATTACTACTAAGAGAAAATAATGAATAATAATATCCTACATTAACAAAATTTCATTTGCTTCTATTGGAAAAAATGTGTAGATAAAATCTTTTGCATCTAATTTTTACAATACTAAGTATTCATTCTCGTGAAGTAAAACAATGACCTTTTCTTTAGAGGGGGAGATTGAACCCAGGGCTTTGTGCCTGCCAAGTAAGTACATTACCACTGAGTGACATCTGCAGCCTCAAAACAGTGATCTTGATCAAAAAATGCTTGATCAAGTCAACAATAAACTATTTCACCCCAATAGAGGGCTCTGCCGGACCCAGAAAGAGGCATCAAGATATGGCCATTGCAGCCCATTCTAGGGGTGGGAAGCTGAGTTAATCAGTGGTGATTTGAGTGGTAAAGTGAGTCAGACGCAGAAGATTACATATGCTAAATATTACATGGTTTCTCTGATTTGGGAAACCCAGAACACAGGCATTCTATACAGCCAAATGGGTGTAATAGTGGGAGTTACAGGGGACGGGGAGGGTATGGGAAGGCCAAAAATGGGGAGGGAAAGGGATTGCATTGATATTGATGTGATGTATATGTACACAAAATACTCAAGCTCATTGTAAGCGTTATGTATTGCATATATATATATATATATATATACATATATATGTAAAAAGTGAACCATTTCTAATGAAGCAATTTCAATATACAAATATTATATTCCATGTTCTTTTACTCCTAATAAGATGCATAAAGTTATACAAATATGCAAATATGCATTTTCAGCTGGGCCCAGTGGTACAGACCTATAATTCCAGCACTTGGGGAAGCTGAGGCAGGAGGATCACAAGTTCAAGCCTAAACTGAGCAATTTAGTGACTTAGCAAGACACTGTCTCAAAAAGGCAGGGGAAGGAGGACTGGGGATGTAGCATAGTGTAAAGGCTCTGGGTTCCATGCCCAATACCAAAAAAATAAATAAATAAAAATCTGCACTTTCTGATACTTGCTTCATGTAGCAGGCCCGATCTCTTGAAACATAATCTTATTTCATCTCATGTATGGTTGCCTACATGTCTAGCAGTATGAGCAGTCTAAGAACAGAATCATGGTCACAAAAGGGATCTTGGCAATAATCTGATTTGTTTCTTAAGGAATAAGAAGTTATTATGAATTTTCTTAACATTACAAGGTATTTTTAAATTCATTTTGTGGATTTTAATAATTTCTCTAAGAGACAAATACTTTTATAGTTGGCTTGTTGGTGATGAAAGCATAGATATTATTATGATCCCAAAGTTCTAGGTCTTGATAACATAAGACATTATACAAGGAAACAATAATTTATTAGGATTCGCCAATAAAGTAACTTTTCATTATCTTTGGTCCTGAAATCACTATGAAACCCAGACATCCTGGAACTCACTGCAATCCTGCCACCTCAGCCTCCTGAGTGCTGGGATTACAGGCGTGCACCACCATGCCCAGTTTATATAGTGCTGGGGAATCAAATCTAGAATCTCATTCTTACTGGTCAAGTACTTTAATCACTGAACTGTGCTCCCAGCCCCACTTCTATTATCATAATACTTTATACATGTAGACTCACTAATCTTTGCTGTATTAAGTTGAAAATAGGCTGGCATGGGAGCATATGCTTGTAATCCTAGTACTCTGGGAAGCTGGGCAATTTAGTGAGATCCCGCCTCAAAAACTAAAAAGAACTGGGAATGTAGCTCAGTGCAACACCCCTGGGTTCAGCCAGTGATACCGAGGAGGAAAAAGTGGGAACAACAGTGCAATGGCTGTGTGTTAAAAACAAACAAACAAAAAAACAAAAACACAGGAAACACTACAGCTAAACACAAAAATTCTTACCCAAGTTCAAAGAGAAAAGTGTGGGTAACGGGCACTGCCGACAGGCCCTAGTGGCATAATTAGGAGCCTATTTCAAAGAGCAAATATTAACGGGAATGGATAAGTATCACAAATGCAAGGTTTAGGGAAAGCAAGGAATGGTGTTAAGACACACTAGGAAAGAGAGGGGAACTGCACTGATCGCGGTTGTGTTCTCTCAGACCCATAATCTTGATCTCCTGCTTTGCTGCTGGAAACGCGTTCCACGGGATACTAGCACCAGCGTCACTGGCAGCTTGTTAAAAACACAGGACCTCACCTAGATCCACTGAACCAAAAATCAGCAGGCTCACCTGGTGATTTATACACTCATTAACATTTGAGAAACACTGCTCTAACGAGCAGGGATTAATACAATACACAAGATAGAACATATTATATTCATTTCCAAATTGATGACATTTAAATAATTTGAGGGCTGGAGGAGAAATACCACAGTGGTTAGACCTCTTGCCTAGCAAGTGTGAGGCCCTGAGTTCAATTCCCCAGCATCAGAGAAGCCAGGTGTGGCGTCACACACTTGTAATTCCAGCACTCGGGAGGCAGAGGCAGCAGGATTGCTATGTGTTTAAATGAGTTTAGGACCAGCCTGGACAACAGAGCAAGACTCTGTCTCAAAATAATAATAATTAATAATAATAATTTGAGATTTCATTAACTGCCTCTCAATCTCATTTTTTAAAACACCGTACCTATGAGGCAGGAGGATTCAAACTAAGTCTGGGCAATTCAGCAACTTAGCGAGATCCTGTCTTAAAAAAACAATAATTTTTAAAAAATGGTTGGGGATGTAGCTCAGTGGGATAGTCCTGAAATCAGTTCCCGGCAACACAAAAAGTAAAAGATCTTGTCTCAAAACAAAAAATAGAGTGCTGGATCTGTATTAATAGCTCGGTGGTAGAGCGCCCCCTGGGCTCAATTCCCAGTTTAGCAGAACAGAAAATACAGTATACATAAGGTTCTCTGGATATATTTTGTGTTTGTTAATGACGACCTTTTTTACGATATACTTTATAATTTTCCCCAAAGATGTACCAAATTTGCTTATTTTATTTATGTGTGTATTTATCGTGGCACTGGGGATTAAATTCAGTGTCATCATACTGAGCTGCACCACCAGCGCGTTCTTCACTACATATTTCCGGACCAGTCCTCAGCAAGATGCCAGAGCCTCCTTCTCTCCCTCCCCGGGGGCTGGGATAAAAGGCTTGTACCACCACTCCCGATCCCAAATTTCTTTTCAGTGCAGAGGAAGAATTAAGTGTAAATAAAATCAGAGTAAGCACCAGCTGGACATGGTGGCCCACGTCAGTGACGCAGCTAGCTATCCGAGGGGCTGAGGCCGCGGGGTCCAGAGTTCAAGGCAAGTCTGGGCAACTCAGCAAGATCTTTGGTCAAAAAAAAAATTAAATTCTCAGAATATAGCTCAGCACTCCATGGATTTGATCCCCCGACAAATCAATCAGGCAGTGCATTGATATTACAGATAAAGCACATCTTGTTCTGGCCCCCAGTTCCAGGCCTCTTTTACTCATTCTGGAAATAACCACGTTGAATTTGCTAACCTCATGAAGCATTTTGTTGTGCATCTTCCTATAGGATTTTAGCCTTGAGCATTATACAATATAGTATTATTTTGGCATGCTTATAAGTTATATATATATATATATATTCATTCTTCTGTTGATGGACATAAGTTGTCAACGTTTTTGCTAGTAAGTACTGGTACATAGCAATACTGTTCAGAATATTCTTGCCTAGTGGCACAGGCATATAATCCCAGAACTGTGCTTGCTTGTTTATTTGTTGAGACAGGGTCTTGCTCTGTAGTCCAGGCTGGTCCTGAACTCACTACGTAGCCCATGCTGACCTCAAACTCACAGCAGTCTTCCTGTCTCAGCCTCCCCAAGTGCAGGAACTCTAGGCGTGAGCCACCATGCCCAGCTTATGTGGTGCTGGGGAATCGAACCTGGGGCCTTGCAACTGTGAGGCAAGCACTCTAACTGCTGAGCTAGCCCTCAGCCCAATCCCAGCACTTTGAGAGGGTGAGGCAGAAGGACTGCAAGTTTAAGACCAGCCTGGGCAATTTAGCAGTTTAGTGAGACCCTGTCTCAAACTCAAAAGTGGACTGGGGATGTCGCTCAGTGTGAAGGCCCTCAGTCCAACCCCCAGTACCATGATCTATATGTTGCGTAAATCCATGAAATGTCTTTCATGACCACTCATAGGAAATAATTTAAGTGTGAAGAAATGATGCTCTTCCTAGCCAGCAGTGGCCTGCTGAGGAGCTGAGCTGCCTGTCCTGGTTTAGATCTGGAATGTCCCCCAAAAGCCTCATGTACTTATGGATGCTGTGTCCTCCTGGGAGGTGGGGGCTGGCTGGACGGGGCAAGGGCTGGTTCCACCCTTCTTCCCAGTCTAGTCTCAGTTCTGCCACGCTGCTGTGAGGATCTGTCCCCAGAGCTCCGGCTCTGGCTCTTGCTCTAGCTGTGGCCCCACCATGTGATTCCACCATTTTCCAGATGCCCACCTATGAATGGACTGTGGCTGTCTGAAACTGTCAGCTATAGTTGTGGATGTCGGGTATTGAATTATAGCGATGAAAAAGTCAGACGCTGCTAAGCCCTCCGTGGCTTCTGTTGGCAAAACAGTAAGGACGGGCAGCTCCACACGAGATGTGTATGAAGGAGAAGGACTTGTGAGCCTGACAGTGTACGCACCGTCTGCCTCCTAAGGAACGTCCACTTTGCTCTCCCCAATGTTTTACCAGTTCTCATACTCTGCCAGCAATATAGGAATTCCTCTTGCTCTACATTACACTTGGGACAGTCAGACATTTATATTTTTGCTAATCTGATGGAAATGAAATAGGATCTCTATTTTGACTTTAATTTACAATTTCCAGGTTATCATTGAACATCTCTTCCTGTGTTTACTATAATTTCACCTCTAGTGAATTGTCTTTTCCAAACTTTTGCTCAATAAAATCTTTTTATTTTGAGACAGGGTCTCTCTGTGTAGTCCAGGTTGGTCCTGAATTCCTTTTGTAGCCCAGGCTAGTGGTCTTCAACTGACAGCAATCCTCCTTTCTCCAGGTCCCAATTTTTTGTTGTTGTTTGTTTTTGGAGATAGGGTCTTTCTCTGCAGCCCAGGCTGGTTCTGAGCTCATTATGTAGCCCAGACTGGCCTTGAACTCAGGGCAATACTCCTGCCTCAGCCAACAGGTATATACCACCATGCCTGGATTATGTGGTGCTGGGGAATCAAACTCGGGTACTTATGCTTACTAGGCAAGTGCTTTAACCTCTGAGCTATTCCTCTGGACCCAAATGTGCTTTTAAAGAAAATATTTCTTAACCTGAGTAACTGTTCATTTCTACCTGTGTTGGCTAGGAAACTCTTAAAATATATTCTATATGATAGATCAGAATAGCTTATAAAACTACCATGAAGCCAGGCCCAGTGGTACAAGCCTATACCCTCAGCATTCTGGGAGGCTGAGGCAGAGGGATCACAAGTTCAAGGTCAGCATGGGCAATTAAGTGATTTAGCAAGAGCCTGTCTCAAAATGAAGATTAAAAAAATAAAGGACTAAGGATGTAGTTCAGTGCGAAGGCCACAGGTTCTGATCCCCAGTACAAACACAAACTCTCTATACATTTTCAAAGCTGCTAATCTAATCAATATACAACTGTTAAAAAGTAGAAAAAGGAGCATGAAATAAGTTCACAATAAGCCCAAATTAATAGAATCAATTTTTTTTTTACCTAATCATTTCATCCTTGAGAATACAAAGACCTTTTTCAACTAAAATTATAGTTACCTGAATCTCTAAGAATGTTGCTGTAGTTTTTGTGTCTAGGAAGCTCATGTTGTGGGGTAGTTACCATGTAGAAGTCTGGGAGGATTTGGGTGAGCACAAAAAGGTACCGATGGTAAACCATTTTTAGTCAAAAGTATGATTTCATGATCACTACATTAAGGGACGTTGCACAGGATTTGATAGCTGGTAATCATGCTACAATTCAACTCAGCTATGATACTACTTACTGGGGCAATTAACCTGCCATGAAAGGTCAAATTTCTGAAATTATTGAACATATAGACAAAATCCTTTGTGTAAATAATCTAATACTTTGTGGTTTAATAATCTAATACTTTATTATATGCTTTTGCTACCATAAAGTTCATACTATGCCTAAAACTACAAATTCTGTTTGACTTAAGGCTGGGTAGATAGTGAGCCTTTTTTTATTTGTCTCCTTTATTTCTGTCCTGGGGATTGAAGATTGACTTCAGGGCCTTTGCACTGAGCTACATGCCCAGACCCTCCATTTTTTTTCAATTTCTTATTTTCAGACAAGGTCTCACTAAGTTGCTAAAACTTGAAATCCTCCTGCCTCATCCTCCCAGAGTGCTGGGATCATAGATGTGCCAACCCACCAAACGAAGCTTTTGAAATTATTTAAAACATATTTTCCCTAAGTTTTACCTTCATAAAAGTTGTAGGCTTTACAAATTATGATGGAGTGGGCCAAATCTTCCCATTAATATTTCTATTGTGGCATAGTAGCACAAGTTTTTATGAAAACTATATTTGGAAGCTATAACTTATAAGCTATGAAATCAATTCTGTTTTTATTTTTTAAAATTTTCTTGTCAATAGAGAATGTGCCATAAGTAAAAAAAAAAAAAAGATAAGCTAAATATTTTTACTCTGCTTTTATTTTATTTGTTTATATATTTATTTATTTGAAACAGGGTCTTGTTCTGTTCTGCAGCCCAGGCTGGTCCTGATGTCACTATGGAGCCCAAGCTGGCCTTGGACTCATGGCAATCCTCGTGCCTCAGCTACCTGAATACCGGGATTACAAGCACACAGCACCATGTCCAGCTTATGTGGTGCTGGGGAACAAACTCTGGTACTTAGCACTTGACTTAGCACTTGCTAGGCAAGCACTTTAACCGCTGAGCCACTCCTCCAGCCCCTGTTTTTACTTTTAATAATTAAAGCCAATATTTATTAGACATTTACTATGTACCAGGCACTGTGTGAAATAATTTTCTTTTCCATATTATTTCACTAAATTCCCACAATTTCAAAAGGTATATTAACATCATTTATCAGATGAAAAAATGGTTAGAGAAGTTAAGAACATTGTACAAGGGGCTGAAGGAATAGCACAGTGGTTAGAGAACTTGCCTAGCAAGCTCAGGGCTCTGGGTTCAGTTCCTCAGCTCCACATAAACTGGGCATCATGGCACATGCCTATAATCCCACTACCCAAGAGGCTAAGGCAGGAGAATTGCCGTGGGTTTGAGGTCAGCCTGGACTCCACAGTGAGTTCAGGACCAGTCTGGACTACAAAACAAGACTCTGTTGCCTGATCTAGCAACACTGTGACTTTCCTAATATTCTTTCACTTGTTATCAAGTTAGGAAATCTAACTTCATTTTCACTGAATTTCATCTTCACTTCCCTCTGGGGCTTGAGAGAGTGCTATTAACATGAAGCAATAGGGAGAATGGTAAATAGAAAATAAGCTAATATAACTAAGAGTTCATCTTATTATAATTAGACTTAACTTTATTCACATATTCCATTTTATGTTAAAGTCTTAACTTCTGCTGGGAAAAAAACATGATTCTTATTAAATACAGCACACATTGTAGAGAAAGCTAAATTAGAGGAAATTATTTAGTGGTGTTAATTTATACATATATAAGGACCACATTTTTTTTTTATGTTGAGACAGTGTCTCACTAAGTTGCTAAGTTACCAAGTTTAGGCTCAAACTTGTGGTTCTCCAGCCTCAGCCTCCCAGTGTTCTAGGATTACAGGACTATGCCACCAGGGCCAGTTAACATTTGTAATTCCCTGTTTTCTATCCTTACAGTATTGATTTCTTGGACCCAGTGAATATCAATTTTTTTCAAGTAACTGAATTGGAAGCTTTTATAGCCAATGTCATCATTCAGAATTGAAAGCTATCATGATTTATTTTCTAAATTTAATGTTATTATAAAAATATTTCTTGTTATTAGTTTATCTACACTCCAAAGTTAGAAAACAGTAAGCACGTCATACTGGCTTCTAAATTTGCACTCATGCCTATAAGAAGCCAGTCCTGGTGTCCTGGATGAGTCACTGGCAAGCATTTGGACTTTATCATTGGTTTCAGTCCTCTGTTCAGAGGCTGGAAACACAAAAGAAGTTCCTAACCCCAAGACATTTCAAACAGTTCACATGGCTTTCATCAGGAAGGAAGTATGCTGATAGGCTCAGGGCCATCAGCACTCTTTAAATATATAGTTTGTGTCCTATATCTTATCACTCAATAAACACACTGCCGCTGATAGCAATGGAATTGTATGGGAAATGGAAAGACTTAGTAACCTTGTCCAAATAGGCATTTTTCTCCTTCTTCAAAAGGTTATTTAGTCCAAATATAAATACTCAAAAGGATGCAAATTGTTGTCATCTATTTCCTATGAATTGACTACAGTCTAAAAAAAGCGCAGATATCATGAATAAACTTTTCCCCCTTTTCTTTCCAAAAACGAAGAATATGGATAAAAGGCTTATGATACACTGTGTTGCAGTCCAAATCACAGGCAAGAAAAACACAGTCCAAAATATGGGATATTTGAGATGAATTTTCAAATATCAGCAATTTAGAGAATTTGCAGGTGATTTTTTTCATTAATTGTTTCAAATGTTTTCTACAATACATAAACATTTTAAATTGGTAAGAATAGAATTCCCGTAGAACATTTTTATTCATTTTTTACATTTTTACTTTTATACTTAAGGCGTTTCTTTCAAAATATCTCAGAGTAAAATGGCTAATGCAAATTTTTATTTAGTTGGTAGGAAAATCAAAAAGGAGAATACAGCTTCACAACTTCAGAGGTGACAACTGCAAGTGGCTTCTAATCTCTAAAGGATTTGAAAATTGAATGTTACATATCCTTAGCCAGATTAAGTTCTTATCAGTATTTTTATCTCAATTTTTGAGGTACTAGGACTGAACACAGGGTCTTTGCAGCAAGCTACATCCCAGCATTTTGGGGGGTTGGTGGGGTTAGGGTCTCACTAAATCCCAGAGGCCGAGGGAGAATCCAATTTCGGGTCCTTCTGCCTCAGCATACCAGAGCGCTAGGATTACAGGCCTGTGCCACCACACCCTGTTTGTCAGTCCTTTTTTTCTTTTTAATTCTAGCAGTTATTCTGCTGGGTTTTCTTTTTTTAATTGGTCAGGCCCAGTGATACAGGCCTTTATTTTCTATTTATGCATTTTTTTCTACAGGTGTGTCCTGTGCCACCACTCCGACCTATATGATGGTGGGAAGTCAAATGCAGGGTCTCTGGCTTGCCCGGCAAGCGCTCTTAAACCACTGAGCTACTTACACTTACAACCACTATCGGTTTATTTTAATTGTATACTTTTCACAATACAGTAAAAAAAAAATTGTGGTGCTGAGTATGCTGATAAACTGATCACTATTTTGCTGACAATGTTTACAAACATTTAAAACCACCGATTTCTTGCAGTCGTTCCTAGTCATCTTCCTGATTTTACAATTCCCCAAAGAACTACAAAAGAAACATCTACCCTCCTTTTCTAGACATGACATGATGAAGACACCTGTGTGAGGCGAGCTTAAATGCAAACCAGTGTAACTTGATAGCTTTAAGATCAATTTTGTTATTAAACTTCTGTCGTTTCCTGTATAAAATTTTGCGAGTTTCTCGTTAAGTCCCCACGTTAGTTCGCTCTACCCCCAGAATTCAACTGCGCAGGTCACCAAATCCAGGCTGAGTCGCCGCCGCCACCGAGGCTCCAGGCCCGCCTGGAGAGCTGATCCGAGGCCTGTCCCACAACATCCCTCGTTCACTCACAAAACAAATAACTGCTCAATTTCAGCGACCCCGCCGTTTGGGAAAATAACTCGGGCCTGGTCCTGGCTGTCATGCGGAACACCGTATGCTCAGTTGCCGCCTCACTAACGACCCAGTAAAACCGAGGAAGATGCATCTTAGCCAGTGCTTACTAAGTCCCGTGTGTGCTTTCTCAAGTGCCGTCCCTTGGAGTACTGAGTACCACCTTCCTCCCCTTCATTCCTCACTGCCACCCCGCAAAGCTTTAGGGGCAAATAGTGACCATGGCCACGCTCAGTATTTCCTGCCTCCGAACCTGCCTTATTCTGCGAAGCATCCACAAGCAGCGGCCGAAACTACCAGACCGCAGGACGAGAAAGGCCTTAGAGTCAAGGGTTTCAACGCCTCCACGCAGGAGGTGCGGCTGGAACTTCACGGATGTCCAGCGGCCCAGGGTGTCCCTGCCGGATTTTTCCATCCAGCGGGAGGTTTGGTTCCGGACTCCGCAGCGGAACTACAACTCCCAGCGTCGTGGCTACCCGGACTTCCGGAAGCTGATGCCAGGCCGAGCGGAAGCAGCTGAGACCCAGCCAGGAGGCCGAGGATTAATTCAGCAAGAAAAAGGGGGCGGGAAGGGCTGTCGGGCATCTGTCAATTCGCCACCATGAACGTGGTTTTTGCTGTGAAGCAGTACATTTCCAAAATGATAGAGGATAGCGGGCCAGGTATGAAAGTGCTTCTCATGGATAAAGAGACGGTGAGTTTGCTTTGCCCAGGGCGTGTTTGGAAAGGAGCCCTCCTCCCCTTAGGACATTTGATCCCATTCATAGTAGAATTTAGCATTTAATTAAAGAGAATGAACATCAGTTCTCTGTGGAATTGAGAAGTTACATGAAGCTTGCCCCGTTTAACCGCTGCCCAGAGTTCTTGCACCGGGAGCAACGTCTCTGCCGACAAAGCATTAGCATGTGAGTTGGAGCCCTTGGAAGACTGGGGTGGCCCTGTTATTTCCACTCAACGTTGTGTCTTTAATGTAAAGCTGTTAAGGCTCAAGCTGAAATGTCAGGTGATCTGTTGGCCACAGAAAGACAGAAAGAAAGAAATACTTAAAGTGATGGAAAAATTATTTTTAGAAATGTAGAGATTTCTAATGTTGGGTTGTGTTAGTATTTACATTATCCGGCTAAGTTAATTCTTTTTCTTTACAGACTGGCATAGTGAGTATGGTATATACACAATCAGAGATTCTTCAGAAGGAAGTGTACCTTTTCGAGCGCATTGATTCTCAAAATCGGGAGATCATGAAACACCTAAAGGCCATTTGTTTTCTTCGACCTACCAAGGTACTCCATAGACTGGGCTGCCATCTGCCAGGCAAATGCAGAACACTGAGAGCATTAAGAAGGCAAAATAAATTTGTACTATTATTATTTGTGTCATCATAATTATCGTGGTTTGTCCAAATTAAACCATCATCTTTTCATATTTCAGTTCATCTGGTGTAGTCAGTTCTTCCTTCCTTCATGCTGTCTCTTGGGTTCACGCTGTGCCCAAAGCCATTAACTACTCTAACAGAGACCTGCCTCGCTTTATTTCTGGATTAACCTCCGCACCTACCCCTGAACACCATTGACACCTTAATCTTATAACAGCTGTTAGAACTCTTAACATTTTACTCACATCTATACTTAGGAGCCTGTAGTGGCTCAATTTTATTTGCATTATTAAATCTATTTTTAGTAGCCCACAAGTCTAATCCCTCTTTTAACTGATTTGTCTTTGTGTATTCAACCTTTATATGTCCCAATTCAACGTCTCCACTCAAGCCAACTGCCTTTTTTTTTTAAGTCATCCCTCTGTGTGCTTATTACTGTCATTTGTTTGTTCTCATGTCCTAATTAAAGTTTTTTCAGCCATCTGTTAGTTTTTATCTAGGTCTCTAAATCTAGCTTGAGTATTTCCTTTATGAATTCTTTCCTGTTTCAATCTTATTTTGTATATTCTCATGTCTCACGTTTATGTTCAATTTGAATGTGCTTTTGTCATATTATGTACTTTCTAAAATACAAATCTGATCATGTTATCCCTGCTTGAAATCTTTGCACATGCTGGGCAAGCTCTGTACCACTGAGCTACATCTCCAGCTCTTCTCATTGCTTTCATGGTGAAGATGAAACCCCTTTGTTGTCTGCGAGGTCTGTTATGTTCTAGTTCCTACCATTTCTCTGTCCTCATTTCAAACTGATTCTCCCTTTTGCACTCTGTGCCTTCCCTGAAATCTTGAAAGCTTTCAGTCCGCCACATTCCCCTGTTCCATCAGGCCACAGGACTTTTACATGGGCTCCTCCCTCTGCCTGGAACTTTGTCAATTCTGATACACTTTTCCTGGTGGACTTACTGATCACGTCAGACCCATCCCATAAGTGCTTACTGTACCATCTTCTCCCTGGCTCTTGTCATGGTGAAATTGTGATGTTTGTGTGATTGATTACTATTTGTTCCACTTTTCAGCAGGCAACTTCATGAAAATAGACGTGTTGTCTGTTTTTCTCATTATTCTCTCTCCAGTGCCTACAACAGCTTGGACACTCAATAAGTAGTTGCTAAATACATGTATTAATTTCCAGTTGTTTCCAGTTGTTCCACATTTGTAGTTCTTAGAGCTGTTAATGAAATTTTGGTTCAGGAGATATCTTAGAGATCATTATTTCCTACCATTTTTAATGAAACAATCTTTCACAGTTGTATACTCTCAAATTCTCTGGCTTCATTCTTGTTATTTTCACTTAACATATTATGAGGAAGTGAGTTAGGTTTGAAATAATTATTAAAACAATTTGTCCTTAAAATTGTATCATAGCTCATTTTTAATGTATTTTAAATCTAAATGACAATTTTTAAATATTTTTCTTCGTTTACTTAGCAGTGTAGTTGAACTCTTTTACCTCTGAAGAAATTTGATTTTAAAAAGCAAATTCAAAAATGACATTCATGTTTAACTTGGGGACCCAATTTATTTGATATTTAACCATGAATTATAGTTCCAAAATAGATAAACTATACATTATAATTTTGTGCAATTAGGGTTCTCATGGACCTGTTGCTGCTTATCTGTTTGATTGCTTTTTGTCTTTTTGAGACAGGGTCCCACTATGTAACTCAGGCTGGCATCAAACCTAAGATCCTCCTGTCTCAGCCTTCTAAGTGCTGAGATTGCAGGTGTGTACCACCACACCCAGCTTCTCATATTTTGAGATTAAAAATGGGTTTTTTTCCTCCAAACATTTACATTTTGTTTTAAAATAATATAATTATAGAAGTGGTGTTAACCTGCTATTTGCAAATACTTTATAAGCATTGCAGTTGTACAAACTCATAGGTCCCAATAAATTAAAAGCTGAGCAAAACTATATTTCCCCTTGAATATTGATATTAAAGGGCCAGACACATTTTGATGTTCTAAGTAAAAATTTTGATCAGATAAATATAATACATAGACAAGCAGCCTTAGATAAATTTACAGAATTATTGCCAGTTTTATGTTGTATTTAAATTTATGTGTCTTATATTTTTATCTTAATTTGACCAAGACAACACCATTAATTAACATTTATTGTTGAAGCCAGGCCCTGTGATACAGCCTGGAATCCCAACATTCTGGGAGACCGAGTCAGGAGAATCACAAGTTTGACCCCAGACTGGGCAATTTAGCAACTTAGTGAGATCCTGTCTCAAGTTTTTTTTTAATTAAATTTAAGATGAAGTATGTAATGTGAATAATTCTTGTCACTATATTTAATGTATTTTTGTGGTATTGGGGATTGAACCCGGGACCTTCACGTTGAGCTCCATCCCCAACCTTTTTATTTATTATTGTGAGACAGGGTTTCACTAAGTTTCCCAGGCTAGGCTCAAACTTGTAATCCTTCTGCCTCAGCCTTCTGAAGTTCTGTGATTACAGGCGTTAGCCACCACTCATGGTGTAATTTTTCATTTAAGAAATTCTCTTCAGGGGCTGGAGGAACAGCACAGTGGTTAAAGTGCTTGCCGTCCCCTAAATCAATTCCCCAGCATCACATAAAGCTGGGCAAGGTGCCTGTAATCCCAGCACTGGGGAGGCTGTCTCACTCTGTAGCCCAAGCTGATCCTGAACTCACTATGGAGCCCAGGCTGGCCCTGGACTCATGGCAATCATCCTGCCTCAGCCTCCCGAGTGCTGGGAGTGCATGTGCCACCATGCCTTGCTTATGTGGTGCTGGGGAGTCAAACTCAGGTACTTAGTGCTTGACGTGACGTAGCACTTGCTAGGCAAGCACTTTAACTGCTGAGCCATTCCTCCAGCCCTCTCTTCATGTTTTATTCATTGTTTCCTAGGAGAATGTGGATTATCTGATTCAGGAGCTCCGAAGACCCAAATACAGTATCTATTTTGTTTGTAAGTATGTTTGTTGGTTTCCTCCATGTACTTACAGCCCAACTAGCCTGTTAATTGAGCATTTCATATCAAGTTCTTAGAATCCATCACTATCAAAGTCTTTCCTTTCAATGTGTTGAAGGTATGATGGCCACCCATTCTCTTTCAGAGAGCTAAATATGATTTCCACTCATCATTGATTTCATAAACAATTTTTAAGTTTTACTTTACCTTTCAGGATGCTTTATAAATCAAAAATTATAAGTAGCCAATTCATATCCCACCTCCATCAAAAAAAATCATATGCTTATTCCTGCTTTTCCTTATAAACTGAGGTACAGGAACTAATTTGTTTTGGGAGAGGGTATACTTGAGTTTGTGGGAAAAGCAGAGATTTTACAGACAGATGCAAACATGCCTCTTCTCTTTGCCACTTTAGTAATGCCCAAAAGGGCAAATCATCAGCTCGATACTTCTTGGGCACACAACTGTTTTGGGTAGGTGGTTGTATAGAGGAGGCATGGAAATAAACTAGCTCTGTGGTTACTCTACAATTTGTATGCATTTTTCCAATCCAACTCATTCTGCTATGAAAGTTACATCTCTTCTCCTCTAGATGTCACCATTGATCTTTGTAGGATGAGTATATAGCTGGTAACATTCAATAAGTAGAGCAGGTGGGTGTGTCCAAACTGCAGCCCACCTGGGTTTTTTGTCCTTTTTTCTTTAAAGAATTTGTAGTTCTTATGTGTGTACATTAACTATATCATATATTTTTATGTGGCCCAAAACGGTTCCTCTCCACACACAATAAAGGTCAAAAAAAAAAAAAAAAAAAAAAAAAAAAAAAAAAAAAAAAAAAAAAAAAAAAAAAAAAAAAACACTCGATGGCCCCAGGTCAGAAATACCTAGAGTATTTGAGAAGTTTTACAGTTTAAAGGCTGTAGAATCTTAGGAGTTAACTATAAGATATGCATAGTTCCTTAGTAGTATAGTAATAATGATACCCCAAATTAACATTTATAGTGTGATTTTATGAAGAGTTCCCTCATACTCTACTTTGGCCCTTTATAACACCCCAAGAGGCAAAAATAGGCTATTAATTTCTCTTAATGTTTGTTGGGAATAGCCATGGGCCTTCTTTTTCATTGTACTGCAGATTGAGTCCTAGGCCTTCACAATGAGCTGTGTCTCCAGCCCCCCCCCTTTTTTTTTCCATAGTCACATATATGTATTAAGGGTTAAGACTTTAGTATAAGGAGAGTGGGAAAGTCCTTGTCACCTTGACAAGCTACATAGGTGCACAAAATGCTCAACTTCATTGTAAACCTTAAATTTTTTTGCACTTATACATATCAATAAAATGGGGGCGGGGAAGACTTCAGTATAGGAACTTGAGAGCTTGGGGGGAAACAGGATTACAATTTAGCCCAGACCAGATCCTTTCAGAACTGATTTAGCTGCAGATAGTGGCCCTGGCAGGGCTCTGCCCACATACCCTCAGTTCCCTTTCATCAGCTCTGTGTGCAGATTCTGCAGATTTGCTGCTAAAAGCTTATGCCCTCAGCTTTTCAAGGCCCTGGATCACCATGTGTGCCCTAATGCGCAGAGGGTTAGGAGTACCTGGCAGGTTTTTTTTCTGTCTTATTTTGGTTTTTTGAAACAGGTTCTTGTTCTGTACTCCAAACTGGTCTTAAACTCACAATGTAGCCCAGGCTGGCCTCATACAGCAATCCTCCTGCCTTAGCTTCCCAAGTGCTGGGATTACATGCATGAGCCATCACACCTGGCTTATGTGGTGGTAGCGAATCAAACTGAGGGCCTTGCGCTTACTTGGCAAGTGCTCTAACCACTGTGCTATTCCTCCAGCCTGGTTACTATTGTAGTTGGCACCTTGTTAACCAATGGCCAAAAATACAAATCCCCATCACCTTAGCTCAGGAATCCCCAGGATCCTGTGGAGTCTTCCAGCCCATTTTTGATTTTTGATGTTGAGACAGAGTCTCACCACTCACTAAGTTGCCCAGGCTGGGATCCTCCTGCCTCTTCCTCATGTATTATTGAGATTACAGGCCTATGCCACCAGTCTTTTCATGCTATAATAATTGTAGATGCACATGTGCTGTAGTCAGATTAAAACTCATTGCATTTTAATCCCTATTATCAGATACTAGGAAGTAGAACCAAGTGGAAGCTTTAGGAGGTAATTAACCCATTGGTATGATTAATGTGTTATCTTGAGAGTAGGTCTGCTATAAAAACCAGTTTGGCCATGTCTCCCTGTCTCTCAGCATGTGATACACCACTTGAGAACTCTGCCAGCAGGACGGTGGTTACCAGGCAGAGTTCCTAGACTTTGGAACAGAACTGTGAGCCAAAATAAACCCTTTTCTTTATAACTTACCTAGGATATGAGGTTGGGTTCCTTTTTCTCCACAACCTTATCAGCATTTGGGATTTTTAAATTTTTTATATTTTTTATTTTTGAGTTCTAAATGCCAGCCATTCTTGCTAGAGTTAGATGGAACCTCAGTGTTGTTATGGTTTACATTTATCTTCTGGCTAAAGATACTGAGCATTTTTCATGTGGCCATTCATACTACTCTGAAAACTGTCTGTTCATTCCAGTTACCCATTTTTTGATCCAGTCTCTTTGAAAAGGGGTCTAATTTGTTTCAGTTCTTTATATATTCTAGATAATAGTTTTCTGCCTGAGAAGTAGTTGCAAAGTCTTTTTTCCCATTTGATTGGTTTTCCCTTCACTCTGTTGATGTTTCCTTTGCTGTACAGAAGCTTTTTATTTGATATAATTCTGTTTGTTGATTCTTGATGTTATCTCATGTGCATTGAGTATTTGAGAAAATCATTGTCTACACCTATGCCTTGAAAGGTTTTACCTATTTTTTCATCCAGTGAATTCAGTGTTTCCATTTTAATATTCATTAAATATCCATGTGATCCATTTTGATTTGATTGTGATACATAGTGAAAGATGCGGGTCTAGTTTCATTCTCCAGCATATGTATAACCAGTTTTTCCAGCAACGTTTGTTAAAGAGGTTATCTTTTCTCCAGCATGTTTTTAGCTCCTTAGTTGAAGATCAGGTGGCAGAAGGTACTCAAGGTTGTCCCTTCATCCTCAGTTCTGTTCCATTGGTCCACCTGTTTTTGTGCCAATACTATGCTTTTTTTTTTAAATGCAAAGAGATTTATTTCTAGATGCATGGTTTAGGAAATTACAGCCTTTATCTTAAATCAATGAATATAATACAATTTTAAACTAGTATATATATATTGGCAAATTTTAGGATAGTCACTTTGTTAATAACTTATTTACTAGTAGAATTAGTATTAAAGTAAAATTATTTAATTTTGGTGCAGTAGAATAAGGGAGAGATTTGGGTGTGATACTCTTATATGACTCATAATAAAAGATTGTTATTTATACCTAGTAGCTGCATAAATATTATGATTTAACATGCTATCTGAAGTAATTATTTGATGTTTCTTTTAGCTTGGTCATAGCATATAGATCTGATGGAGGAATCTTTGGGGATTACAGAGTCTTAGAAGAGAAATGTGTGAAGTTGTTTGACCCTCTGGCCAGCTGCTTGTTGACTCTCCCCTACATGTCACTCAGCTTGCTGTGTCCTGGCGATGCCACTATGTCCTTTAAGTTTTACTTCCTTTTGTGTGGTATTCCACCTACTGCCAGCTGTCCTCTTCCTCTCAGAAATTAGGTAGGTGTGAAAAGAGGCAATTTGATGGTCCAATTGCAGGAACTCACCTGCAAGAAAAAAATAAACTGACACCCAAAACTTGAAGGAGGAGAAATCTATCTAGTTCATGGTTTCGGTGGATACAGTCTATAGTTGGATGGCTCCAGGGTAGGACCTTCATGGCAGAAGGCATGGTATATAAAAAGCAAAGCTGCTCATGTCACAGGAGCTGCTGTGAATTTAAGATGACAGGATCCCTTCCATCATCTTATTCATGTTTCATAACTATTGGCCGCTGCACAGTGATGGTTGGCTTTCACAGGCACAGGGTCCCAGTGGCCTTGTTCATTTTAACTGATGTTCCTCAGCACCATGATGAAGTCAGCTGTAAATCTGGGTCCTGTGTGGTTTTTAACACTGTTGCTTTGTAATAGCTTGAGTAAGTCTGGTATTGTGAAGCCTTCTGCTTTTGTTTTATTGCTGTGTATTATGAGTCTCTTTTGGTTCCATGTAAATTTTAAGATCATTGTTTTCTAATTCTCTGAAAAATACTGTTGGCATTTTGATTGAAATTGCATTGAATCTGTATATCAATTTTGGTGTGATATCCATTTTGACAGTGTTGGTTCTGCCTATCTTGAAACAGTGGATGTCTTTCCATTTTCTAGTATTCTCTTCAGTTTTTTTCAGAATACTACATTTCAGTATAAAGATCCTTACTCTTTAGTCAGGTCGACTCCTAGTTATTTAATTTTCTTTGAGGCTACTGTGCATGAGATTTTTTTTTAATCTCTTCATGTTTTCATTGTTTCTATTGATTTATGTGTGTGGATTTTATACTCTGTAACTTGGCTGAATTTGATAGTTCTCAGAGTCTCCTGGTGGAGGGTTTGGGATCCTCTATGTAGAAAATCATGTCGTCTGCAGATAAGGATAGTTGACTTCTTCTCTTCCTCTAAAGACCCCCTTTTTGCCCTTCCCCTCCTTGATTGCTGTGGCTAGAGTTCCAAGCACTGTGTTGAACAGGAGTGGCAAGAGTGCGCATCCAAATTTTGGTCTTGATTTGAGGAAAATGCTCTCAGGTTTTCATTTAGAATGATGTTGGCAGTAGGATTGTCATAAATTGCTTTTATCAGCTTGAGATAAGATTCTTTACTTACTTTCATCAGTGTTTAGGATGTTGTATTTTGTCAAAGACTTTCTCTACATCTATTGAGATAATCATGTGATTTTTGTCTTGCTCGTGTTTATGTGGTGTATTACATTAATTAATTTACATATGTTGACCCAGGATGAACTCAACTTCGATATTGTGTATGACCTTAATAATTTATTGCATCCTGTTTGCAAGTATCTTGTTAAGGATTTTTGCATCTATATTCATTAAGGAAATTGTCCCGTAATTTTCTTTCTTTGTTGTGTCTTTATCTGGTTTTCAGGTAAAAGTAATGCTAGTTTCCAATAGGGTGTTCGCTAGTGTTCTTTTTCAGTTTCATGGAAAAATTTGAGAAGTATTGGCACTAACTCTTCCCTGAAGTTTTTTGTTTGTTTGTTTGTTTGTTTTTTGCTTTTAAAGACAGTTTTTCTGTTTAGTACAGACTAGTCTTCTGAACTCATTTTGTGGCCCAGGCTGTCCTTGAACTAAACAACAGTCTTCCGGCCTCCGCCTTCTAAGCATTGGGATCACAGGTGTATGCCACCATGCCCAGCTTAGGTAGTGCTGGGAAATTGAATCCTGCAACTTGCACTTGCTAGGCATGCATTTTAATCACTGAGTTACAGACCCAGCCCCTTTCCTGAAGTTCTGATAAAATTCTGCAGTGAATCATCAAGTCCTGGAATTTTCTCAGTTGTTATACCCTTTATTATTTTCTCAATTTCATACCTGATTATTAGATGATTCAGTGTTTAAAAACTTTTTCTTGGTTCAATTTTGGAATTTTATATTGTTCAGGACTTTATTCATTTGTTCTGAGTTTGTGAATTTATTGGAATATAGTTTCTTGAAATAGTATTTTTTTAATAATTCTCTGGATTTCAGGAGTGTCTGTTGTGATTTCACCTTTTTCATTTCTAATAGCATTGATGTGATTTTTTTCCTCTTTTTGCTGAGTTTGGCTAGAGGCATATTAATCTTATTTATCCTTTCAAAGAACCAACTCTACAATTCATTGATCGTTTGTATTTCTTTTTAGTCTCAACCTCATTAATCTCCATTCTGATTCTTATAATTTCTTTCGTTATACTACTTTAGTATTGGGCCTGTTCTTGTTTCTCTAGGACTTTGAGTTGCATTGTCAGATTATTTAATTGAGGTTGCTGTGATATTTTTCATATGTACATTTATATCTATAAATTTCCCTTTTAGTACTGCTTTCATTATTTCCTGTAGATTCTGGTATGATGTGCTTCCACTGTCATTTAATTTTAGCAAGGTTTTATTTCTTCTGCAATCCATTGCTTGTTCAATAATGTGTTATTCACTCTTCATGTATTTGTATAGTTTCTATATATTCTTTTGCTGTTGATTCTAGTTTCATTCTATTGTGCTTTGAAACTATGCAGGGAATTACTTCAACTTTTTTGTATGTAAGCATGTCTTATGGCTAAAGATATGGTCTGATTTGGAAAACATCCCATATACTGCTGAGAAAAAGATGTATACTGTTAACACTGATGGAACATTGTGGAAAACTGTAACATCCATTGGTGTGATTTAGCTCTGCTGTTTCTTTGTTGACTTTTGTCTGGTTGTCCTATCTATTTGTGAGAGTGGGAATATTAAAGTCCCCTACTATGATTGTGTTGGGGTCTGTTTGACCTTTCATATCTATTAGTTTCTTTTTTATATAAATGGATCTGCCAATATTAGGTGCATATGTGTTTGTAGCTGTAAACTCTTCCCGTTGGATGTTCCTTTTCACAAATATATAGTGTCAACTTTGTCCCTTCTGATAGGTTTTGTTTTAAAATCTGCTGTGTCTGAGGAAAGTGTAGCTACTCCTGCCTTTTTCCAGGCTCTAGTAGCATAGACTATTAGTTTCCATCCTTTTACCTTACCTTCAGTCTGTGTACTTCTTTGTGGGTGGAGTGAATCTCTTGCAGACAACAAGTGGTTGGGTTTTGGTTTTGATCAATTTGCCAATCTCTCTCTCTCTCTCTCTCTCTCTCTCTCTGTCTCTGTCTCTGTCTCTGTCTCTCTCTCTCTGTATCTCTCTCTCTCTGTCTCTGTCTATCTCTCTCTCTCTGTCTCTCTCTCTCTCATAAGACAGTCTCACTCTGTAGTCCAGATTGGTCCTGAACACACTATGGAGCCCAGGCCAGCATCAAACTCATGGCCATCCCCCTGCCTCAACCTCGTGAATGCTGGTGTTGTGCCATCATGCCCAGCTTCTGTTGTGCTGGGGAATCAAACCTGGGGACAAGTGCTTTCACTCCTGAGCTACACTCCCAGCCCCCACTCTGAGTCTTTTGACTGGAGAGTTAAGATTATTAGCATTGAGAGTAATTATTGTAAGATTTTTCCTAACTCCTGTCATCATCTTATTTTTCTGTTGTTGGTTCTTTGCTTTTTCTTCTTGTTGTACTTTGCTGTTCAGTGTTTCCTTCCTCCGAGTTCGTTGTTGCTGCTCTTCTGTCTGTCTCTAAGACTCCTTCCAGCATTTTCTGTCTAGTGGTCATAAATCTCTTCAAGTTTTGTCTGTTGTGAAAATTTTTTACTTCTTCATTTTTCAGGGATAATTTTGCTGGATACAACAACCTGAGATGACATTTACTTTCTTTTAAATCTTGAAAGATTTTGTTCCAGGCTCCTGGACTTTTAAAGTTTCCATTGAGAAGTCTGCCATTATTCAAATCAGTGTATTTTGTAGAATGTCTGTTTTTCTGTTACTGCTTTTGATACTTCCTCTTTGTTTTGAATTTGATTATAATGTGTCATGGTCAAGGTTATTTGGTGTTCTGTAAGTTTCTTGTGCATGAATATTAATTCTTTTTCCTAGATTTAGGACATTTTCTGTCATAATTTTAGGGAATCAGTTCTTTTTCCAATTGTTGTGCTGTCTTCTGCCTTTCTTTCATTCTCATAATCTTGAGATTGGCTCCGTCTGGGTAACCCAACAGCTGTTGAATCCAGCTACTTTGTTCACTTCTTGCTTTGGGATAATCCCTGAATGCAGCATTTAATTCATCAATCTTTTCTCAAAAGTCTGAACTCTGTCCTCACAATGTTCAAGCCAGCTTTCCCTGCTTTCAAATGAAATTTTCATACCCTAAATTTCAGCTAGATTTTAGATTTTCTACTTTTCTACCAAAATGTTCCTTGATGTTTTGTATTGCCTTGTTTACCTCAGCCAGCTTTTCATTTGTGTCTTCTATAAATTCAGTAATCCTTTTATTCATTAAGACCGTATTTATTTAGTAAATTCTTCTTCAGTCATTTCTCACATTTGTTTAAGTATGTCTTGTTTGAACTGATTGACTGTTTAGTCCACTTGTTTTTTGACATCCTTTCCTGTCAGTTCCACTATTTGAGGTCCCATGATACTAGCTTCTGGGGAGTCAGGCATGTCTGCATGTGTCCTGTTGCCTTGTCTTCCTATGATTCTATTGCTGAGGGACTTGAGCTTAATGGCCTACCCAAGATATTGCTCTGAATATGTATGAAGGTGTGGGCAGTAGCCAAAAGCCTGTGGAGTTCTGTGCTAGGAGTAGGCAGAAAGGGGGACCTAACAGTCCCATGGCCTCAGAGGTGTCTGTTCACTCCCAACTCCCTCAGCCAAGCTCTTCCATCTGTCCTGGTTTCCCTCTCCCAAGGTCAGGGCTCTCCACCCTCTGCAGACTGCTCTCACTAAGGCCCAAACCATTCAGGAGGTCAGCAGCCTTTCTTCCCTCTCTGTAACTGTATCTTGTGCCAGTTTCTTCTTAGGCACAGGTTAAGAGAGTCCTCAAAATTCCCAGTGTGTAGCTATTCTGTGGCCTCTTTTACCCAAAACAGTTCAGACTCGGGCTCTTTTCAAAATGTCGTTCGCCTGCATCATTTCCTAGTATGGCTGCTGAGAACTGTTTCTCCCGAGCTGGTCTGCAGAGCTGCAGTGAGGCCTTACCAGGGAGGAGCTTGCAATGCATTTTCAGTTTGCAATACCTTCAGGGTTATTTCTGGAGGCTAGAGCTCCCAGCTGCTGTTAATTCCTGCAGCTCTGGGCTCAGGGCTTGCCTTAGTCTGCAGCTGCTGGCTGCTCATAGCCCTTCCCAGTCAGCTTGAGGTGGCTTCCCAGGCTAGCATGTTCTTTAGCCGCTGACAAGTCTTTGGGGTTTCCAGCCTTCCCATGACCTCCTTTCACTTCCTGGAGCCCTCCTCTTTTTCCTAGCTAGGTTGAACAGGTATTTTTTTTAACTCTCTCTCTCGAAAAAATTTTTTTCTTTGAGACAGGATCTCACTCTGTAGCCCAGGCTGGGCTTGAACTCACTATGTAGTCCAAGCTGGGCTTGAACTCACTATGTAGTCCAAGCTGGGCTTGGACTCACAGCAATCCTCCTGCCTCAGCCTGCTGAGTGCTGGGATTACATGCATGTGCCACCATGTCCAGTTTTATTCAACTTTTTGACCCAAGATTTTTTTTTCCTTTTTTTTTTTTTTTTTTTTTTTTTTTTTTTTTTTTTTTTTGAGACAGGATCTCACTCGGTGGTCCAGGCTGGTCCTGAACTCACTTCAGAGCCCAGGCTGGCCTTGGACTCATGGCAATCCTCCTGTCTCAGCCTCCCAAGTGCTGGGATTACAGGCGTGCGCCACCATGCCCAGCTTATGTGGTGCTGGGGAATCGAACTAGGGTACTTAGTGCTTGCTAGGCAAGGGCTTTAACCACTGAGCCATTCCTCCAGCCCCCTTATTCAACTTTTTAAAAAATTTTTTTAATTTATTTTTTTGAGACAGGGTCTCGCTGTGTATTCCAGGCTGGTTCTGAGCTCACTATGTAGCCCACACTGGCCTCAAACTCATGGCAATCTTCCTGCTTCAGCCTCCTGAGTGCTGGGATTACAGGCCTGCACCACCACACCCAGTTTATGTGGAGCTAGGGAATCGAACTCTGGTAGTTAGCACTTGCTGGCAAGCACTGCAGCCACTGAGCTATTCCTCCAGCCCCTTATTAACTTTTTGAATGAGTCTGTGAGGAGCCAACAAACAGGACTCCTCCTTGGCTGCCATCTTGTCCCTAAAAATCTTTTTATAATGGAAATTTTCAATTACATATAAAAGTAGAATAGTATAATAAATCTTAGCGTGCCCATCACCCAATTTCAACATTTACTCTACATGCTTTAGAGTATAGCTCTGTTAAATTTTATTTTAGCTATGCCGTCACCTTATTCACCAATATTATCTTGAAGCAAATCTATGACGTCATGTAATTTCATCCATAAGTATTTTTGTAGGCATCCCTAAAAGATATAGAATCATGGGCTGAGGGGCATAGCTCAGTAACTAACGTGCTTGCCTAGAAAGTACAAGGCTTTAGATTGGATTCCCTAGCAATACATAAGAATTAGCCAAATGTGATGGTGCACACCTGTAATCCCAGCACTGAGGAGGCTGAGGCAGGAGGATTTCTGTTAGTTCAAGGCTAGTCTGGACTGAGTTCAGGACCAGCCTGATTACAGAGTGAAACTCTTGTCTTAAAAATAAGTAGACTAATTATATTAAGTACAATATTATTATATACAAATAAAAAGGAAAAATAGGGGCTGAGGATGTAGCTCAGTGGTAGAACACTTACCTAGCCATGAAGACCTGGGTTTTATCCCCAGCATAGCAAAAATAATATAAATGAAGTAGGAGAATAAGAAGAAATCTTTGCTATTTTCAAATAATCAATGTTCAAATTTCAGACTCTCTGGTTTTCTTTTTTTATTGTTTGTTTGAATCAGCATCACAATGGCCCACACATTGCTGCTGGTCAGTGTGCTGAGTTCCTTTGATCTTCCCTCGGTTCCCCATTCTATGCAGCTTAATCATTGAAGAAGCTGTTAAATTTTCCACTTCCTAGATCTTGCTGACTACACCCTCATCAGGGTAGTTTTACATGTTCTTTGTAGTTTAAAACATTTCTCTGTCCTTGTAGCCAAGCTTGTAGATGGATATATAGCCCTTAGTAGATTCAGTTTTCATTTCTTTTTGGCAAGAATATAACAGGTGATATAACAGAATATAACAGGTGATATTGTATGTCTTCACTGGTTATTTGTTCTTGTGATATTAGTAGCTATTGATGCTCAGTGTTTAGGTTGTTAACTGATTCATTAAGGTTGGGGAAAATAGTATTTTAATTCTATTATTAGCATTGCTTTTCTTACAAAATGCAGTATTTCTATAAAAAGATTTCCTTTATTTTTTGGTACAATTATCTATAACACCGGGTAAGTCTTTTATTTGCTATTTTGTGCTTAATGACTTAATGTGCTTAATGTGCTTAATGACTTAGTTCCCTACAATCCTCCATAACCTCCAATAGTGGTTTTATTTAAGTATTATTGTGAATTTATAGATTTAAATATATTTGTGCTACTTATTCCAATTTGAAGATGTGTGACCTTGACATATACCACATTATGTATTAAACTTAATCATTAGGCTTTAAGACTCAGTCCCATTTATGTCCAATTGCAGCAGAGATGATCTCCTTTATGACAACTGCACATGTTTGTTTCAGATTTCAGTAATGTGATCAGCAAGAGTGATGTGAAGTCATTAGCTGAAGCAGATGAGCAGGAAGTTGTGGCTGAGGTTCAGGTAAACATGCTGGCTTTGTAATACGCTTCTTATGTATTGGCCCTTTTGAAAGAGCAGAATCAAAAATAAGAAGGTTCTACCCCAGAAGAGGAGAGGCTATTGATTGTATAGAATTACTGTGCATTCAGACAGACTGTACTTACTATAAAAAGTTCAGGAGAAGTGTCAAATTAGATAGAACAGAATTAAAGCAATCAGTAGAAAGACAATTGGGCCAATGAATTGGTAGGAAGATCAGGGTTGGGGACAGAGTTTGATATGTCCCCTGTTGGTCTTATGAGCCATAATTTAAGACTTTTTATCAGGGTTGGAGGAATAGCTCAACAGTTAAAGTAACTGCGCAGCAAGCTCAGGATCCTAGGTTCAATTCCCTAGCACCACAAAAAGCTGGATGTGGTGACGCACCCCTGTAATCCCAACATCCTAGCATCACTCAGGAGGCAGAGGCAGGAGGATTGCCATTAGTTTGAGGTTAGCCTGGGCTTCATAATGAGGTTAGGACCAGCCTGGACAACAGAGTGAGACCTGTCTCAAAAAGAAAAAAAAAAAAAGAATGTTTATCAACATGAGTTTACCTGATGGGGAGGGAATAGGAAGCTAAGGTTGCAAATGAAATTTCTTAAAGTTCTTTTTGTGTTTATCATGAGGTAATAAGCAAACTTTTCTCATTAGGCTAAAATTTGGAAACTTCTAAACATTTATTCTACATAGCATATAGTACATCACATAGGACTTTTTAAAAAAAATTATTATTCTGGGACAAGGTCTTTCTCTGTAGTCCACACTGGCCCTGAACTCACTGTGTAGACCAGGCTAGGCTTGAACTCACAGCACTCCACCTGCCTTAGCTTCCCAAGCACTGGCATTACAGTCAGGCACTGTTAATTCTTTTTATTAGTATGTGTTTTTGTTACACAATAGTTACATTAAACTTGAGGATTTTCTGCACATACGTATCATATAAACTTCACATTCCCACCCTTCCCTCATTCCCCCTTGTTCACAACATCTTACCTGTTTGACTTTATTTGTATTCTGAGTTTCTCATGTTAGACAGACCATGCGATATTTAATCTTCTGAGTCTGATTCACTTTAGTAAGCATAATCGTCTCAAGTTGTATCCATTTTCCTGTGAATGACTCAAATCTGTCTGTCTTTTTGTCAGAGGAGTACTCCATTGAGAGTAAATACATTTTCTTTGTCTGTTGGTCTACTGTGGATAAACATGGGTACACATGTATCTCCATTGTATGGTGGAAAGATATCCCAGAGGGGTGTTGCTGGGTCAAATGGAATAGCTATTTTTAATTTTCTGAGGAATCTCCAGTACTGCTTTGCATAGTAGTCGCAACAGTTTACAGTCCTACCAGTAATGTAAGAGTTCCTTTCCACCCATATCCTTGCCAGCATCTATTGCCTTTTGAGTTCCTGATAAGATCCATCCTCACTAGGCATCTTAATGATATTTCAGCATTGTTTTGATTTGCATTTTTCAAATGGCTAAAGATGTTGAACTTTTTTTGTATATTGGCCATTTGTACTTCTACAAACTATTCATTTCAGTTGCCTGCTTTTTAATTGGGTCTTTAATTTTGAGGAGTCTATTTTTCTTCAGTTCGTTGTATATTCTAGTTATTAGTCCCCATTTGAGGGGTAAGTATTAAATTTTTTTTTCCTATTCTATCAATTTGCTGTGGCAAAGCTTTTATGTGGTACTGGGGGATCCAACCCAGGACCTTGCACACATTAGGCAAGTGCTGTACCCCCTGAGCTACTCCCCTAGAAACATTTTAATATTTTGTGTTACCTTTTCCTTCTTGAATACTTTAGTGTTCTTAAATACATTTACACAAACATTTGTGTATTATTACCTAAGTGAAAAATATTGTCTTCAGAGACTACAAATAAACTAGTTTTTAATTTTTTAGAAGGACATGGTAGATAATAAATTAAAAGAATGACTTACTTTAAATTATATTCTTACTAGGCCCAGTGGTTTAGGCTGGTAATCCTAATGCTCTGAGAGACTGTCTCAAACTGAAAACCAAAAACTGGATTGGAGATGTAGGACAGAATGAAGGACCTGGGTTCCAATCCCAGTACACACAAAAAAATAATGCTATTAATAGTTAAAAGCAAATTCTCCTTTATGAGAATCCATCAAACAGCAAAGTCCTTTTTTATCAATGTGTGTATTTGTATATTTTAAAGCACTGTTTTTCATAATTTATAAGTGCATGGTCCCCAGAATATATAGTATGTATACCTCTTCAGCTTCTGTTTTTCAGAGCATTTATTACCATTGCTGTCTTATCACTGCTTAAAGTCACCTATATTCACTGTTATTATTCAGTTATTGTCTGAACATTTTTGTGTCTTCTTTGCACTTGTATTTTACTATTTGTTTATATAAGTGCATATAACATAAAAATATTTCTGCTTGATACAATTTGAGTTCATAGAATAACTGAACTTGATGCTTTATTTGCAGGAATTTTATGGTGATTACATTGCTGTGAATCCACATTTGTTTTCCCTCAATATCTTGGGTTGCTGCCAGGTAAGGAAGGTTAAATAAGTTAATTTGTCAAGTGGGAGTTAATCCAGCAAGTAATTGGACTTGTAAAAGAAAATTCGAACATATTTCTCTAAATGTATGTTTTTAACATAGGGACGAAATTGGAATCCAGCGCAGCTATCCAGAACAACCCAAGGACTGACAGCTCTGCTCTTATCTCTGAAGAAATGTCCTATGATTCGTTACCAGCTTTCATCAGAGGCCGCAAAAAGACTTGCGGAGTGTGTTAAAGTATGGCATCGCCTGTCCTTGCTCCCAGAATGCCAAGACCATTTACTTCCCTATCGCTTTGCAGAAGCTATTGGGAAAATTTTTAGTAGCCAAGAAGATGATGATGTGTTAGGTCTATTAGCAAAGAAGTTGGTCTGGGTAATTCAAAACAAATTATAGCTAAAAGCCATTAGGCTTAACCTGTGAAATACCCACAACTATTAACATTTGAGGGTTCAGTTAAACCACTGGAAGCATGCGGTTTCAAGTCCTGACCTCCTAAACAGTCTACTACAAAACTGCATCTTTTTATGGCGGGCCTCTGAGAGTATAAAGAACTACTGTTAAATGTGTTTTTTATTTATTTTATATTTTTTTTCATCTTCTCTGACAAAGCCACCTCTCTGTCTTGCCCATAGCAAGTGATAACCAAAGAGTATGAACTGTTTGAATTCCGACGGACAGAAGTCCCCCCGCTGCTGCTTATATTAGATCGCTGTGATGATGCCATCACCCCACTGCTCAACCAGGTGTGGAACCCTTTGTTAGCAAAATAGAAGGGTGATTTGAAATGCTAGTGATTAGAATGCAGACATGGAAATAACAACATGGTCTATTCTGTCTACTTCTTACTTCCATTTACTCTTGGTGTTTTGGCCTTGTATTTCCTGGTGTTCTAGGATCACTGTTTTCCAGCCACTGTTACTGTTAATTCCATCTTCTGCCTCATTCTTCCTTCCCTTACCACCCCTCCTTTCACCCCTAATCAAGATAACTTCTGAACTGTGGGTTCTAATTTCCAGTTTCTTATGTTTCCGCTTCTCCATTTTTATTGCTTTCAATTTCAATGTAGACCCTGATCTCTTGCGGTAATACTGAAATAGTCATTTGTTACTTTCCTTGTAGTTTCTTATTCCATAGACACATGTTGTGAAATTACTTTTCCTAAAACACAGATCCATTTCTATTCTTTCTGGATTATTCCTTGGTTCCCATTTTCTTACTAGGTTAAAAACAAATTCCTGAATTTATCATCCAAGACACTCATAATATATATTGTACCTCATTTAAAACATTCCCAGCACTTGGAAGACTGAGACAGGAGAATTGCCTTGAGTTCAGGACCAGCCTGGACTACAGAGCAAGAAAAAAGAAATTTAAAAAATAAAAAAAGAACCCTCAGCTCACTGCTACACTGATGTGATGGAATTTCTCTGTGTCAGGCTTTTTCACCATGACTACTGTCGAAATTTCAGAATGTTGGGGATACTTTTTTTTTCATCTTCACCTATTTTTTAAAGCCACTCAAATGCTACCATTCATTCAAATTTCACAGAGGACCTGTTATGTGGCAGGTACTAAACTAAGTACTAAAAATAAAAGTTAAGAGAGACAGTCTGCCCTCAAAGTCAGAGCCCATGGTATAAAGAGGAGTGAATAAAACACACAATTTTAATTATAGAGGAAGTGCTGGGGTAGAACTGTGTACAGCAAACTGTCCATAGAAGCATAAAACATTTTGTTGTATGTGTTTCAAATCTAAATGCCCTAATGGAACTGGCTTTCTAAAGGATTCCTTTGGCAAATCTTTTCGGAAATAATGCTCCCTATTTTGTTATTTCTTATTCTTAATAAACCTACTTTTTGACATATATATTCTATATAATATACAGAGAGAAAGAGTATTTAGATACTGATTTCAGAAGTAATTTTCTAGAAAATAGTTTTGTATAATGAGTCTATAACTAAAAGTTATCTATTCTCAATAAACAATAAGAAAGCAAAATTTAGAAGTTTGTCCTTTCCATAAGTTTACTTTTTGTAAGATTAGAAAACAGTCTTTCACAATTTATACTAGATAAAAATACAAATTAAAATGGGTTCAGAAGCAAGCCTCTAAATATGCTAATGTTTTGATCAGTTCACAGGGTTTTTTCAGATAATATTAGCATTTCTAAGATAAATATAGTACCACTGAGATTTATAAGAAAACACTTCTTATGCTGTAGAAAACCACAGTAGCATATAGGAAGTGGTACAGCTTGTAACTGCAGTACCAATATAGCTCTATCTGTGAAGCCAAAAATATACTCCTGATTCACAGGCAAAAATTAGAGCTAATGATAGTTCTAATTTGTTTTTTCTATCAAGAATATTAATCTTTCTGTCATTTCTCCAAAAGTGTGAAATCTAAAAGTGTTTTTATTTTTAGGTATTTAAACAATTAAAATGACAATTCTAATGCTTTAACATGAAATATTAATAAAATGTGAATTAAGTAATCATCATATAAAGCAGTTACTAAAAATGTTATCAATTTTTGTTTTTCTAGACATTTACTATTCCTACTTCCATGTTTTTCAGTTACCAATTTTTGTCATAATTCTTTCTTTAGTGGACATATCAAGCCATGGTCCATGAGCTACTAGGCATAAACAACAATCGGATTGATCTTTCCAGAGTGCCGGGGATCAGCAAAGACTTAAGAGAAGTTGTCCTATCTGCTGAAAATGATGAATTTTATGCTAATGTAGGTGGTTTAAAATTATTTCAAGTTGCTTTTGGTTATTTTTATGTAAGAAAGTCAATATTGGCTTATAAGAATGAAACAGATATGAGATATCATTTGGAAGGACAATAGAGGCATCCCGTGGGTAGGCAGTATCTCAAGGGAAGGCAAAAGACTTGAATTCCAATCCTCTAACAGAATTTTTAAAAAGAAATCACATAGTTGTTTACTTCCATCCCTTCCTGTAGCTCTTCATGAGAAGAATAATGGTATTCATCACTGGTGTCCTGGCTCATGGCCAAATTTGGTAATCAAAATGGAATTTGCCCTCCAATTCTGTGTTGAGGATTCTTTTTTCATGTCTTCTTTAAGTTATCTGGAAGTCAGACTAGTTGATGAACTGTGCTTCCATCATTCTTTTTCACAGAATATGTACCTGAACTTTGCAGAGATTGGTAGTAATATAAAAAATCTCATGGAAGACTTCCAGAAGAAGAAACCAAAAGAACAGCAAAAACTAGAATCAATAGCAGATATGAAGGTAAATCAAACATGCCATGGATGACTTAGATATGAAACTTTGGAAATATTCTAATAAGCAAGATTTTTGGAATCCTCTAGGTTTGATTTTTACCTTGATTCACTTTGGTTTGAAATATTTTCTGTAATATCCTTAGTAAGTAATATAGTGAAAAATTCATAGTAATTATATGCTTTCTCCATTCTTCAGCCATATTTTTAAAATATGACTTTAAAAACAGAGTCTGTTGATATTCACCAGTTTTTCCTTTTTTAAGCATAACGGAATGCCATGTGAGAGCTATAGGTGCCTCACCCTGGGCAGAAAAACAATCCAGCTTTTTAAAAATCCTTCTTTATACCTGCCTATCCTCAGTCAATAAATAACAGAACCTCCCCTTGGTGTTTTTCCCATACGGCAGGCCTTCGTTGAGAACTATCCACAGTTCAAGAAGATGTCTGGGACTGTATCAAAACATGTGACAGTCGTTGGAGAACTGTCTCGGCTTGTCAGCGAGCGGAACCTCCTGGAGGTGTCAGAGGCTGAACAAGAGCTGGCCTGTCAGAATGACCATTCCAGTGCTCTCCAGGTCAGTCAAATTTGATGTCCTCCTCCAATGGTAGGACACTGTCCCAGTCAGTGCCGGAGATCCAAAGGCAATAATCCTTCTTCACCAGTGTGGGATTTAGTTGGATGTGGAATTGAGACAGGGATACAAATGAATGCCACTGAAGACAGGTATGTAATAAGAGTGCAGAAGCAGAGAAGAAGAAACATTCTCAGCAGATGGAACATGTGTATTTCAGCATAGCTAGTGTAAGGTACAAGAAGCCGAGGCGAGTTATAGGCAGGTTTGGGCCAGTTTATGTCCATTGAAAGAAGTTGGCAAGCCAGGGTGTGGTGACACATGCCTGTAATCCCAGTATTTAGGAGGCTGAGGCAGGAGGATTGCCATGTGTTTGAGGTCAGCTGGGACTACATAGTGAGTTCAGGACCAGCCTAGACTACAGGGTGAGATCTGTCGCAAAACAAAAAATTTTTTTGTTTGTTTTAGAAGGGAAGTGAAATAATCAGTCCTTGACCTCAAGTAAGTTTCTAGTCTAGTTGAATAGACAAAACTATGGAAAATAGAAAAATTAAAGCTGAGTATGTTGGCATATTCCTATAATCCCAGCACTCTAGGAGGCTGAGGCTGGAGGACTGCCAGTTTGGGCCTGACCTAGACAGTTTAGCAACTTAGTAAGACCCTGTCTCAAAATAAGTAAAATAAAACAAAATTAAAAGGGCTTGAAAAGTATCTCACTGCAGAAATTCAATTCCTAGTACCACAAAAGGAGAAGAAAGGAACAAAGGAAGAAAGGAAGGAAGGAAGGAAAAACAAAAAAGAATTAGCACATAAAGATATTTAATTAAGTCAAAATTGTGATACTGACTAAAACACGATTTGAAGTTATCCGGAAGAGTTTCTTAGAGAACGAAGAATTAAGATGGCCCATAAAGAATGAATAGAATTTGGAGGAGGATTTAGTCAGGAATAACAACAAAAGCAAAGATGCAGAAGTATGCAGGAAATAATAAACAGTTTGGCCTGTTGAGAGTGGGTGTGGAAGAGAAATGAAAGATAAAATTCAGTAGGTAAACAGAAGCCAGGTTATGAAGAAGCTTGTGAGAGGGATTTGTACTTGCTGAGACAGGCAAGGAAGTATTTGAGGGAGTTTAATCCAGTGAGGATGCACTGGGCTAGAGGAACCTGCAGTGAGAGGTGTGCAGGCTGGCAGTGACAGCAGTAACGCACAGAAGGGGCAAAGCTGGACAGCGTTACGAAGGGAGAAGACTGTTAAATGACAGACTGAATGTAAGGACAGACAAGGAGACCAAATCAAGAGCAATTTTAAGTTTCCTGAGAAATGACAAAATACTGTATCATTGACAAGTAATTTAGAAATAAAAGTCCTTTGGGAGATAGTCATTTCTAAGATATTTATAAAGAGTACATAGCCTCATCAATAGGACTTTGTGTTCTAGAATGTAATTTCTCTTCCAAAACAAAACTGCTTGGCATGTTGTAAGCAGCACAGGCTTGGGAGCCAGACTGTCCTGATTTACGTGCTGTCTCTGCTTGCCAAAGTTCCTTTAGGGTAGTTCCCGAAGTTTCAGACTGTTGTAAGGACTCAGGACAATATGTAAAATACTTCGTAAGTGACAGGGTGTGTTCTAAGTGTTGGTTTTCTTCCTCTAAGCATTTTTTAATACTTGTTATAATCAAAAGAAAAAAATCTACTTATTGGTACTTTATTATGCCAAGATATTTACTGGAATTTACAGTTTTTATTTACAGATTGATTTGAAATCTTTGTCAAGATTTTCTCTGAAAACATCACCATTTAGAAAATCATAAAAATGCACTTTACTTTAGATTTATGTGAAGTGCTTCTTTGTTTTAATTTTGTCCCTGTGTTCTTAAATCTTTACAAAGAACTTTGACCTTTAGACTAGTATTATTTTTAGTTGTATTAACTTCTAATTCTTAGTCAATATGAGTATATGGTGTAAGAGGTATATAATAAAAACTGAGTCTGTTAATAGTGGTTTTTGAGCTGGAGGAATAGTTTAGCAGTTAAAAGCACTTGCCTACAAGTACTAAGTACCTGAGTTTGATTCCCCAACACCACATAAGCCAGGCATGGTGGCACGCACCTGTAATCCTAGCACTTGGAAGGCTGAGGCAGGAGCTTTGCTGTGAGTTTGAGGCTACTCTGGGCTACATAGTGAGCTCAGAACCAGCCTGGTCTACAGACTAAGGCCCTGCCTCAAAAAAAAAAAAAATAGTGGTTTTGATTTTTTGTTTGATTGCTTTTGTTTTCTGTTTTCCAGTATTGAGGATTAAACCCAGGGAACTCTACCACTAAGCTATATACCCATCCTTTTTTTGTTTTTTATTTTGAGACAGGTTCTCACTAAATTATTCTGACTGGCTTGAAATTTGTGATTCTCCTGCATCATTCTCCTTGGTAGCTGGATTACAGGCATATGCTACCACACCCAGCCTGTTAATGATTTCATATGTGTCCTTCCTGTTATTCCATGTATGTGAAAGGTTGTGTGTGTGTGTCTGGCTCTCTTTTAATTCAAGTGCTACCATGCTATACAGAGTTCTGCTTTCTCTTTTTTTCACTTAAGCCTGTGTCTCAGAGACTGTTCCAGATCAATACTAAAAACTCTCCTTTTTGACTGCTGAATAGTATTGTTTGTAAAAATTTAACCTATGTAAGTAACTTACTAATTTATTTTAAACAACCCTACTAATTATAGTTGTTTTGTGGGTCTAATAGAAGGGTTTTTATAATTATTTCAAGAAATCAAGTCTCTGCTTCTTCCCAAATAAAAATCAAAGTTTGTCCTGTAACTATTTAAATTTCCCTATGTTTATCATTTGATTTTCCCCTTTAAAACAGTGAAGCCAAACTTATTCATTAGTTGGTTTTAGTGCCTTTATTTACATCTCTCAACCATATGGAAATTAGGTAGAAAAAATTATTGCAAGATCTTGCCTGAAATGTTACCTGTCTTTCACTTTAAGATACTTAAAAAATATGTACTTGTTTTATGACTGACTTTACATTTTTAAAAATCATCTTTTGAAGATTTTCTTTCCAAAAGTTGAGGAGCTTTACAGTGAGCCTTAGATTTATACTCCCTTACCATAAAGGATTTCTTTGGCAACATGATTTGAATAGCCGATAAAGGGAACTTTTGTTTGCTAGTGACTGGATGCCAAGGGTCTGATCCCCAGATGGGATATGGCATTCCATGGCTTGACCTTAGAAAATAATGACGTCATGAAGTGATGAATTGAGGTTTTGAGTAAAGATGGGGTGTGCTTTATTGAATAGTATTTGTATCACGGTAAGAAAAAATATTCATATATTGCTAAAAATTAACCTTGCCATTTGTAACCAGTTAGCCAACAGGCCAGCAAAATTTTAATTTAGAAAGAATTTCGGGAGAATCAAAGTCCAGTGTACTGCTCTTGAAGCATATCATCAAACAAGATTGATTTGCTTAGTAGCAGTTCTTTATATCATGAAGAAAAACGTCTTCAGAAAGTGAGCCATCCCCCCCAAGACCATCATCTTTCGTGAAATGAATCAGACACAGAAGATTAAATGTAATATGGCTCCTCTAATGTGAGAAAACCAAAGCATAAAAAAGTAAAAGAAAGATGGAAGAAAGTAAGAAGATAGACTGTGGAGAGGGATAGGGAAGGGGGAGGAAACAAATTAATATGTAAATTTTTTAATTAAGAAAAAAAGAAAATGATCATTCCCCTGAGGTTAGTCCTGCCCATGAGGTCATATCACAGCTTTTCATCTGAAAGGAGGAACCACTTCCTTCTACATCCTTCTTTTCTGACCTTGGGTAAGAGATCTCAGGTCACACCATTAGTGATACATAGTAAAGACTCAATACATATCTGTTAAAAAAATGAGCAAGAAGAATCCTATTGAAGCAATAGAGATTGGCGGCTAAGAAAGAACATGGACCTCTGGTGACCTAGGTTTGAAATGATTGTCTCTCTCTCTCTCTCTCCTTTATTTATTTATTTATTTATTTATTTATTTATTTATTTTGAGACAAGTTCTGACTCTGTAGTCCAGGTTGGTCCTGAACTCACCATGTAGCCCAGGTTGGCCACAAACTCATGGCAATCCTCCTGCCTCAGCCTCCCGAGTGCTGGGACTGCAGGTATGCACCATCATGCACAGCTTATATGATACTGGGGAATTAAACTTAGGTCCTTACCCTTTCTAGGCAAGCACTGTAACCACTGTCCTATTCCTCCAGCCCTGAAAATAATTCTTAGCCACTCTAGTCCCCAGTCTTTTTCTCCATAAATAGATGGAGAATAACAATACTTCAAAGACTGCAATGAAGATGCAATGAGCTAGTGCTTATAAATCATTTAGTATAGTACCAAATACTTAAAAGTGTCAACTAATGTTAACTGTCATCACTTTGCTAGCTTTACACCATGACATTTCATAGCCAATGAGGTTTATCTATGGCATGACTATTGCTAATTGTAGATTCATAGTTATGCATGTTTTTATGCTATTTTATGTGTTAATTTTCTTTTGTATATTACCATTTCATAGTACATTTCTCCTTTGTAGCAACCAGGACATGTTTTGGGGGGTTGTTTGTTTGTTTCCACCACACCCAGGTTATGTGGTGCTGGGGAATCAAACCCAGAGGCCTTGTGCTTGCTCTGCAAGTGCTTTAACCACTGTGCTATTCCTTCAGCCCCTCCAGGACAGGCTTTTAGTCCACTGATTACCTTGACTCTCTCCCTGATTTCAGAAATGCTTTACTCATTAAAATCATTTTTTAAAAAAATACTGCTTGTGACACACTGGACTATTTACTTTAATCAATTAGGAATAAATATTATTCTTTTTACCTCTAAGTCACCATTTAGCCAGTATTTCAGAAATATTGTTGACCAGAAGACCCCTTACAAAGCTGAATTATATGTTGCCTAGTCTTTAAGAAAAAGTGCTAGGCCTGGTGGTGCAAGCCTGTGATCCCAACACCATGGGAAGCTGAGGCAGGAGGATCACAAGTTCAAGCCCAGCCTGGGCAAATTTATTTTTTTGCCAAAATTATTCTTTTTATTAGTATGTATTTGTGATATGTAATAACAATCAGCTTGAGAAATTGGTGTGTTTCCATATTGCATCTTGATGTTCCCTTTCCCTCTCCACAAAATCTATCTTCCTATTCTTCCTATTTCCTTCCATCTTTTCCTTTTATTTTTATTTTTATTTTTATTTTTTTTGGATGCAGGGTCTCACTCTGTAGTACAGGCTAGACCTGAGTCCTGAACTCACTATGTAGTCATGGCTGGTCTTGAACTCACAGCATTCCTCCTGCCTCAGCCTCCCAGCTGCTGGGATTGATAGGTGTGTGCCACCGTGTCTGGCTTATGTGGCACTGAGGAACTGAACTCAAAGCCTTGTGCTTGCTAGGCAAGCACTCTAACCACTCTACTATTCCTTCAATCTAGCTCTTTTACTTTTCATACTTTAGGTTTCTCATATTAGAAAAATCATGCAATATTTAATCTTCTGTGTCTGATTCATTTCACTTAGCATAATGATCTCAAGGTGCATCCATTTTTCTAAAATGGTTCAAATTTATCTTTATAGCAAAGTAGTATTCTATTGTATAAATATATCACTACTTTATCCATTTATCTGTTGATGAACATGTTGGCTGCTTCCAGGATCTAGCTACTGTAAGTTGTGTTGCTATAAACATGGGTATACATGTGTCACCATAGTATGATGACTTCATCTATTTTGGGAAGATTCCCAGAAGAGGTATAGCTGGGTGAAATTGGAAATATCTATTTTCATTTTTTTGAGGACTCTCCATACAGCTTTCCATGGTGGTTGTGTAAGTTTACAGTCCCACCAACAACGTAGAAATGTTTCTTTTTCTCTACAACCTCACCAGCATTTGTTGTTTTTTTGAGTACTTGACACCAGCCATTCTTACTGGAATTCGTTTGTTAGTGTTGTTATAGTTTTCATTTCTCTTATGGCTAAATATACTGAACACTTTTCATGTATTTATTGACCATTTGAACTTCTTTTTCTGAGAACTGTATTCATTTCAGTTGCCATTTTTCAGCCAGGCCTTTTATTTGGGGGGGATTAAATTTTTCTCCAGCATGTGTTTTGGCTCTTTTTTCAAAGATCGGAAGGCTAAGGGTGCTTGGGGTTGTCTCTGCATTCTCAGTTCTGTTCCATTGGTCCACTGGTCTATTTTTATGTCAATATGATGTGGGATTTTTTTTTTTATCACTGTTACTTTGTAGTATAACTTGATGTCTGGAATTGTGATGCCGCCTGCTCTTGCTTTGTTGGTTACATTTGTTTTGGCTATTTTGGGTCTCTTCTACTTCCATATAAATTTTAAAATCACTTTTTTCTAGTTCTGTGGGGAAAAAAATGCTCTTAGTGTTTTGATTGGGATTGCAATAAACCTGTTTTTTAGTTTTGGTAGTCTGGCCATTTTGATATTGGCTCTGCCTGTTCAGGAACAGGGGGTGTCTTTCCATTTTCTATTCTCTTAAGTTTCTTTTTTCAAAGTATTATAGTTTTCATTGTAGAAGTCCTTCACTTCCTTAGATTGATTCCTAGTATTTAATTTTCTTCTACTGTTAGTGGGATTGTTTTTCTGATCTCTTCTATTAATTTTTATGTGCTGATTTTATACCCTGCAATTTGACTGAATTTACTAGTTCTAAGAGTCTTCTGGTAAAGTTTTTTGGGTCCTCTCTGTAAAGGATAATGTCATCTGCAAAAAAGGATAGCTGGTATCCATATACAGAAGAATGAATCTAAACACACAGCTCTTGCTATGTACTAAAGTCAAATCAACATGAATCGAAGACCTAGATGTTACAATGGAAACACTGAACCTCCTGGAGGACAAAATAGGTAAAACTCTTGAAGATACAGGCTTGGGCAAAGACTTTCTTAATAGGACACCCAATGCAAAAGAAATAACCTGCAGAATCACCAAATAGAATTACATAAAATTAAAAGGCTTCTGCATCACGAAGGAAGCAATTAACAGAGTGAAGAGAGAACCAGCAAAATGAGAAAAAAATACCACCTACTTGTTGGACAGGAGGCTAATAACTAGAAAATACAAAGAACTGAAGAAGAATAGACCCCTCAACATCAGAGACTCAGTTTAAAAATGGGTAATTGAAAATGAATAGACAGTTCTCATAGGAAGACATACAAATGACCAGCAAGCAAATACATGAAAATATGTTCAACATCCTTAGACATTAGAGAAGTGCGTATCAAAACAACATTGAAATACCATCTTAGCCCAGTAAGAATGGCTTATATCAAGAAATCAAATAGCAATAGGCACTGGTAAGCTTGCAGGGGTTGGTAAAGAAAGCCTTTTATATTGCTGCTGGGGCTGTAAATTGGTGCAACCACTCAGAAAGCAGAATGGAGATTCCTCAAAAAAACTGAAAATAGATACTTCATTTGATCTAGGGATATCTTTCAAATAAAATTACAAAGAATTCCAAAGAAACATGTATACTCATGTTTATAATAGCAACACAACTAACAATAACAATATTGTGGAAGATGCCAAAATATCCATCTGTAGACCAGCAGATACAGAAATGTGGTAAGTGTACACAGTGAAGTGCTATTCTGCCACAAAAACAGACAGATTTAACTCATTTGCAGAAAGCTGGGCAAGGTGGCTCACACCTGTAATTCCAGCACTTGGGAGCCTAAGGCAGGCAAGATTGTCCTGAGTCCAAGGCCGGCCTGGGCTACACCAGTGAGTTTAGGACTAGCCTGGGCTACAGAGCAAAACTCTGTCTCAAAAAAAAGAAAGAAAAATATAAATCAGGTAAATGGATACAACTTGAGACTATTATGTTTAATGAAGTGAGTCAGACTCAGAAAGTTAAACATCACATAGTTTTTCTAATATGAGAAACTACTGGGCGAGATACCGGAAGTCAGGGAGGTAAGGCAGGGAGTGAGAGGGTGAAAAGGGGGAGGGGAGCGAATAGGAGGCTGATGCAGTATGTTTGTGTACCAGGTTTCTCAATCTCAGTGTAACCATCATGTATTGCATATTTTTTTCATTAAAAAATGAGAAACAAGATAGTTTGACTCCGATACATATTCCCTTTATTCCATTCTCTTGCCTGATTGCTCTAAGGTTTCAAGTGTTGTATTGAGCTGGAGTGGTGAGAATGGACACACTTGGTTTTTTCCTGATTTTAGGGGCAATGCTTTCTCTTTTTTCCCTCATTTAGGATGATACTGGTTTTTCTTCATTTGGGATGATGTTGGCTTCATTTAGGATTGTTCTAAATTGCTTTTCTTAGCTTAAGTTAAAGTCCTTCTGGGCTGGAGGAATGGCATAGCGGTTAAAGCACTTCCCAGCACCACATAAGCTGGGTGTGGTGACGCACACCTATAATTCCAGTATTCAGGAGGCTGAGGCAGGAGGACTGCCATGAGTCCAAGGCCAGCCTGGGCTACAGAGCTAGATTTTCTTTCAGAAAAAAAAAAAGGTTCTTCAATGCCTATTTTCATCAGCGTTTTTGTCGTGAATATATGATATATGTTGAATTTTGCAAAAGGCTTTTTGTGCACTTATTGAGATGGTCAGGTGATCTTTGTCCTTGCTTTTGTTAATGTGGAATATTACATTAATTCACTTATATATGTTTAACTATCCTTGTATCCCTAGGATGAAACCAACTTGGTTATGGTGTATAATCTTTTAAATAATTTGTCGCATTGTATTTGTAACTGCCTTTTGAAGGATTTTTGTATCTATATTCTTTAAGAAAATTGATCTATAGTTTTCTTTCTTTCTTGAGTCTTTATCTGGTTTTGGGATCAAGGTGGTACTAGCTTCCAGGATGGAGATCGGCAGTGGTCTTCTCTTTCAATTTCATGGAGAAGCATTAGTTCTTACTATTCCCTGAAGTTCTGATAAAATTCTCGGGTGAATCCATCAGGGCCTGGGCTTTTCTTTGTTGAGCAGAGACTTTATTGCTGCCTCAGTTTTATTCCTGGTTATTGCTCTGTTCACAGCCTGAGCAACTTAGTGACATAGCAAGACCTTGTCCCCAAATCAAAACTAAAAAATTGGCTTGGGTTGTAACTCACTGGGAAGGATGTGGGTTGGAACTCTAGTATGAGAGAGAGACAGACAGACATTGACTTAGATGTATTTACAATCAGTGGAACTGGGTCCTGCCTACTTTTATCATTTTTCCTGGATAAATTCCTTATAATTTCACATTATTATCTTAAGCTATTCCATCAGATTGATTTTTTTAAAAAATCAGATCAACGTATTGAATGCTTCTGTCAACTCCATCTTGCTATTGTAATATTTTGGTTTATTTTGTTATTAATTAACTTTATCACACAAGTGTGACAGTAGATAGCAAGGAAAAGATTCTGCAGATTTTCATGGTGGGTGTTTTGGTTTTTGTGCTGCTAGAATTATAGGCAAGTGCCACTCTGCCCAGCCGGAGCCTGTTTTTAGACTAAAGGAAAAAAGAAGAGGCTGTCTTTGATAACTGTGCTCGTGTGTAATTCGCACAGTAGTTTAGAATGCGTACATGTCATAGGTGTTTTCCTTGCTCTACTGCCTCATCACATTTTGATAGTAGGAAACAGAAAAGTAGAAGGGTTTTCATCCAGAAACAATGGAAGAATTTTTAAATACAGAAAAGAATTGTTTTCTCATGATATCGTATGAGTCAATATTATTTCCTTTTTGGAAAGTTAACTTCCAAAGGAATTTGGATTTTTGGCTTTTCTTTTCTCATAGCTTGGTGAAGCCAACACTAACATCAGGGTTTAGTGCAAACTTTTTGAGTCCTTTTTTTTTTTTTTTGAAACAGTCTCACTCTGTAGTCCTGGCTGGTCCTGAACTCACTATGTAGCCAAGGCTGCCCATGGACTCATGGCAATCCTTCTCCCTCAGCATACTGAGTGCTGGGATTCCTGGCATATGCCACTGCACCCGGCTTAGGTGGTACTGGGGATTCAACCAGGACCTTGCACTTGCTTGACAAGTGCTTTAACTGCTGAGCTCCACCCCTAACCAGAATCCTAGCTTCTTAAGTAGAGAATGGTTTTCTGTTTGCTGATTATTATTCTGTCGCTGCTATGTAATAGTGTATATTCTTGATAATTGCAAGACTGATGGAAATTTAATACAAAAGAAACAAAAAAACCCTCAGATATATTTCCAACAAATAAATAGTGCCATATAACACACACTTGCTGTGTAGTTAGATGCCTCTCTAATTCTTTTTTCTCATCTTGTATGGTTAGTACCCTGGAACCTCAATATAACATGCCACTGTCAATCAAATTGATGAGTCAAGTAACCATTAGGGAAATAGTTCAAAATGAGTGAACTTAAGACCACCCTGGTCTGTAGATTGAGACCCTGTATCAAAAAAAGTCAAGATCCAAGTGAATTAGAAAGGAAGCAAGCAAGAAGGGTACAACTGTGTACTATAAATGATCTTTGACTGTTTCCATACTAGTTATGTGTGTTTACAATTACTTGAGTATCTCAGATTTTTTTTTTAATTACAGAAACAGGTCAGCTAGAAAGTGAGTAGACTGAAGGTGAAAGGAGAGTGACTTCAGGGACAGAGAATGAAACACCAAGCCTCTAAGAGTGACAACAGAGGTCCCCGAGGGGTCTTAGTGTGGTATACATACATCAAATTGATAGAGAGAGTAACTGTGTATATGTGCTTGATAAGTAAGTTGTAGCTGAAATGTCTTCACTTCTTAGAAAATAGTGGAACATTTGAACTGATATTCCAAATAGCCTGTATTCCAAGGCTACTGTGTGGAAAAGGTACCACAAAATGAAAAAGAAGTAAGGAAATTCTTAAGAATGTGGATTCTAACTGAGAAATTTCTTCCCTTTCAATTCCCTAAGGGTAGTGGTATTGAACTTTTGATCCAGAAAAGCATCAACAGGAATTCCTTTCAGAGGACTTTCTCCATGAAGGCTACTTGAGAGGTTACCTGTATCATCCATGTCATATTCATTGTGTCCAGAGGAATTCTTACACTTTGGATGCAGTTGTTGTGTGGTACTGAAGAAATAACGTATGTAGTGGCATCTTGTAGATCATAAAGATGAGAGATGGTGGCTGGGGCTGCTGTTTAGAGCTTGGAACCCGCTGCCCTCCAAGGCCCTTGCCGCTCTTCCATCCTTCTTCCCCTGACTTTTAGATTCCTATTAATAGTGGTTCTGCTTTCAGCCTCTCATACTGTCTCCAGCCTCTATTGATCCTTTGAAGCATTCTGCAGCCACCACCATCTTATGAAATCGTTCTGATTCCTCATCAACTAGATTTCCCTACTCCTTTCTTGTCCCCCTTCCCCCATTGCACTGATTTTCACCATATACGTTGTATTGTTTTGGTTTTGTCTATTTTGCATATATCCATGCTTCTCTTATAATGCCACATATTTGTTCCTGAAAACAATACACATTCTACAAAATTATGTGCTAAAAATAAACAGGTGTTGTGGGGAAATAGAGCTATAAGTAGACCACTTAAAACTTACATAACTTTGTAATCAGAGCACTAATAAAAATAATAAACCTAATAAAATTACTAACAGTTAAATATCCACTGGCAGCTCTGTTGTGTACTATATCGGGTGAAGTAGTGGTGATAGTATCTGTTTCATTTTTCAGCAGAGAAATGACAAGTTAGGCAGTTAAAAGAAGAGGCGGCGTGAGGATGTAGCTCAGTAGCAAGCGTAAGGCCCTGTGTTTAATCCTCAGCACTGCAAAAAATAAAGGAGCAATCCATCCAAAGGAACTTAATAAACTTTTCAGCCTCACCGCTAGGGCTCACGCTTTCCTTAAGCTAGAGGCCTTGAGGACCTTTGCTTCTCATGCGCCACACTGGGTCATTTTTGTGTGGCGCTGGGGAATTAAACCCAGGCAGGGCCTTGCACATGCTAGGCAAAAATGTCATCAAAATTCAACATACCACATGAAGTAGGCTCCTTAATCAAGCAGTTTGTGGTGTTTGATTTGCTCTTATTTTTAACACAGTGAACTATCTCTACCTCCTCATTTGAACTTGCCTCTTCCTCAAGGTGGCTTAATGTAATAGAAAGTATAGTAGCTCTTAAAAGCTGCAAAGTCAGGTAATTCCTGCAGGAAATACTTCTGTAGGATTTTCATCTTTTTTCATTGACAGTGATAAAGCTTCCTGTTTAATCATGAGGAAGCCTATATATACTGGAAAAATAACATATGAGCTATATACCTACCTTCTGTGTTACACTGATATTATTTCAATATTTACCAGTCCCATAGAACTAAAGCATGTTGAAGAAACATGCTTGTGGCAGAATGGAATCTCTTAGTTTTATGCCTCTGCTCAATTGTCTGTGAAGTCACTGAGGTCAGAAATTGGCTGTAACTCCTCTGTGTTTCTCCAGCAGTCCCTGTCACCCTGTCATGGTGCATATGGAGACTCAAAAAGTAGTTGCTGGTTTGAATTATTTGTTCTGTTGTGTACTAAATACAAATTTGTGCTATATGGAAATCTCCTGATATGGGGATGACAAAATCTAAACATGATTTATATTGGCTTCCTTTACTATCAGTATCTGCATCTAAAGATTATAAATACTCATGTTAGCGATACATGCTGTTACATATTCATGTCTTTGTCTACCGTGTTGAGATATATTGTTACTCCTGATGATTCTTGGTGATAAAGCACAGTCCTTCGCAAAATTCTACAAACTTGTCTTCATTTCAGTGGTTAATCAGTACACTGTGAGAAAGCTCTAGAGTTTTGCAAGTCAACTGTTGTGTGCTGTATAGATTAAAGTAGTAGAAAAAGTGTGTGTTCCTTATGTCAGCAAGGAGATGCCAACTCAGGCTTTTAGGAAAAAGGAAGTATCTATCATTAAACTTGTTCTTTTCCTACAGCAATTACAGTGGGAATATACTTCCTTATTTAATTCTTACTGTGGGTAAAAGGCAGTTAATTCTCTATAGTTGAAGCAATATGACCTTTACATTGTCATAGGGGTCATCTCAATTGTTAACTCAGATGTATACACTAATATACAGTAATATACAGCAGATCCCATAAGGGAGGAGTGATAAGTACTGGCTTTATCTTTCTTCAGAATGTAAAGAGGCTCCTGCAGAACCCCAAAGTGACGGAATTTGATGCTGCCCGCCTGGTGATGCTTTATGCTTTACATTACGAGCGGCATAGCAGCAACAGCCTGCCAGGACTCATGGTGGACCTCAGGAATAAAGGGGTTTCTGAGAAGTACCGGAAGGTAACCACACTTGTTCATTAATCCCAGCAAGCAAGAATCAATTCTGTTGTATTCTTAATCTCCAAAAATGATAAACTGTGCTGTTTATTTACAGAAATGTATAAACTTGTCTTCTCGTGTCATTTCCTTCATAAAGTTTTGTGGAGTTTGGGGCATTTTTGAGACACAGTGTTGCTCTGTAGTCCAAGCTGGTCCTGAACTCACTATGAAGCTCAGGCTGGTCTCAAACTCTTGGCATTCTCTTGCCTCAGCCTCCCCAGTACTAGGATTACAGACTTGTGTCACCACACCTAGCTAATTTTTGTGTGGTGCTGAGGAATCCAACCCAAGGCCTTGTATGTGCTAGGCAAGCACTCTGTCTAATCTCGAGGTGTGCCCTCAGCCCAATAAAGCTATTTTTATTAAACAGCCTTTTTGGTCTCTAAGCAGGAATAAAGACTATTTCTATCTCTCTGTCTCTGTCTCTCTCTTTTTTATAGCTCGTGTCTGCAGTTGTTGAATATGGTGGCAAACGTGTAAGAGGAAGCGACCTCTTCAGCCCCAAAGATGCTGTGGCTATTACCAAACAATTCCTCAAAGGACTGAAGGTATAGATATCGCCTCTGTGCTTTTCTAAGAGAAAATTGGTTGAAATTCTCTGAGGCTGTTATATATCAGCATTAGCCAAAAGAACTGAGAAATAAATAACATATTTCCAGGAACTAATCAAGAACAGAAGACAAACAGTTAGTTACAGCTATTTTTTTCTCCATTTGTTTGTAATTTAAGATTTAAGTATTAGCCCAGGCCGAGACCTAAAATAGTGGCAGAGACTTGTAATCTCAGAACGGAGGAGGAGGATCATGAGTCCCAGCCCAGCCTGGGCAATTTAGCGAGATCTCATCTGGGAATCAAAACTGAAAAAATTGGTAAGGATGTATGTGGCTTAGTGCAAAGGCTCTGGGTTGGATCTCTAGTACCACAAAAAGAAAGAAAAGTAAGTCATTTCTCTTTGAAGAAAAAGAAAGTAAATATTTGTTGTTCTCTTGAAACTATTTATGTACTATTTTTAAGGGCTAAAAATTAGTGTTAGCCTGCTAGCCTTTCTTATATTTCCTGAAGTTTTCCCATTTTAAGTAATTTTTTAACAATCCCCTTTTCTGTAGAATCCTTTTATTTTGCTTTACCTGTCATTATATTTTCATAAAGAAGTGAGACTCAGCGAATATCTGGTAAAAAAAATTTTAAGCAATTTTTAGTATTTTTATGAGACTGGACCCTTTCAGGTTGATTAGCATAATTATTAAATACCCTAAATTCTTTTTTGATTCTGTGTATATCACTAGTTTCTCAGAAATGACATGAGAACCATTGTCTCCTGTTTTAGGGAGTAGAAAATGTATATACACAGCATCAGCCTTTCCTACATGAGACCCTGGACCATCTCATCAAAGGAAAACTTAAGGAAAACCTCTATCCTTATCTGGGCCCCAGCACGCTCAGAGACAGGTAAGATGACAAAGATACTAATAATAAAAAAACATCAGAATCACTGAGAAAGTAGGAAATTTAAAGCAGTGTTGGGAGTGAACTTTATATAAACTGAAGCTATGTCACTCTGTTCTGCCTTCCTCTGTTGTTTCAGTCTAAATTTCTTCTGGTTATACTTATGTCAGTATTAGATATGAACTCCCCTGCTAAGCCTGACACATGTTCGTGCTTTGGAATAAGGAAACAGGTGTCTTAGGAGGGCCCCAAATCCTTGTATTCTGTATTTTAGTAGGAGAGCAGAATACTTATGCCATTTAAGGTTCAGTTCTGTGGCATCTGGCATTTGGAGTTTCAAACATTAGAGCCAAAAATAGATTTGTTGCTTGCTTGCCATCCAGAGCAGGTTGTTACTATTTTGGTGGGGACTGGACGTTGCCAAATGTGGCCAGCACACACACTGGGAGACCCAATTAACTAAGGCCATTTGTTACAGAGGAGAAAAGGATGGCTTTTTTTTTAGTTGTAATTTTAATTCAGTGCTTAATTAACTTTAATAAAAACAAACTTGTCCAAAACTTTTTACTTAAGCCAACCTGAAATTTAAATATGAACAAATTCTACCTAGTTAAACAATTCTTATACTTTTTAAATTTTGGACCATACACTATAAATGGCCTAACATGTAGCTGAGCCATATTTGGTAGTTTAATGTGAAAATAATTTTGCTGATGGTATAATTCTTATAGATATTTCAGCAAATAATAATCTAACAGCCTTGTAAATAAGGAGTTTTTAAGTATAGTAAATTTCTGAAAGGGAAGAATGTTTTAAATGTCATAGGTGATTGTTTTCAATGGTGAAGTAGGGATTTTTTTTTTTTTTTTACTTTGTCCCTTTTTAAAAACTTTTGTAATTTGGTATAGAACAGGGGGAAAAAAAATCAACTTTTAAAATCCAAGATTGAAAGACTGAAAACTGGGGCTGGAGAAATAGCTTCGCAGTGAGAGTACTTTCTTAGGAAGCAGAAGGCGCTGGGTTCAATTCTCCCCAGCACCACATAAACCAGGCATGGTGGCACACACCTGTAACTCCAGCACTCAGGAGGCTAAGGCAGGAGGATTTCTAGGTGTTTGAGGCCAGCCTGGGTACATAGTGAGTTCAGAACCAGCCTGTACTACAGAGTGAGACTCTAGCTCAAGACAAAAAAGCTGAAAACAGATGTTAAATTCAGAATGCATTTATTCACTCAGATAAAATATTTCAGGACCTTGGCAAGATTCAGAAATGTTATCCAGGCATGGTGGCACACACTGATAATCCCACTACTTAGGAGGCTGAGACAGGAAGATCTCACAATTGAGGCCAGCCTAGGATATATAACAAGTTCAAGGTCAGCCTGGACTACATAGTGAGACCCTGTTTAAGTGGGTGTCTTAGTTACTTTTTTGTTACTGTGACTCAACATCCAAAAAAATTTGTGGAGGAGAGGTTTGATTTTGCTCACAGTTTCAGGAAGTCACAGTCCACTCAGGGGCAGCTGGCAGCAATGGAAATACATGGCAGGGGCAGAGGTGGAGGCAGTTCCTCATGACATCACAAACAGGAGGCCAAGTCCTGTCAAGTCCAGTCTCTGCCCAGGGAAAAAAACTGTAACAGTCTTTCTTCTTCCTTACTTTTATACAGTTCAGGTTCCCAGTTGGGCCTGGCACATCTGGGTGGGTGCTCTTCCCTCATTCACTGGCCCACAAATCACTCACACTCTAATCCAGGCTTGTTTCTAACTGCCTAATCCAGGCTAGTTCCTAATTGCCTAATCTGGGCATGGTTCCTAATTACCTCAAATTGAAATAATCTCTCCAACAGTCACAATCCACCCTTTGTCAACTTGACAACCAGACACATCTCCTTGAACCATACTTAATTCCCAAGTACAATAGCCAAGTTAGTAATTACCCCTAACATAGCACAACTGCACTGTGTACAAACAGAAGCACAATAAATTCCTACCCACAACAGAGAACAGTCCTCTTAAGAGTTAAAGACCTCCAACATACTATGACAAAGGATAACCATTCCCATTCCAAAAGGGAGGAATAAGAGGATAGAAAGTAATTAAACTGAAACAAGGTCTCAACCCAGCAGAGCAAGGGTTAAATCCTGTATCTCCATGTCCAGCAACCAGGGTAAACTGCGGTGGGGTGTGAACACCAAAGGGTTTAGATGGTCCTACCCCTGTGGTGTTGCTGTTGGCTGCAACCTCCATCTTCTCTCCTTTGAGCTGGATCCCCTCGTGGCCTGCTGCATTTCTTAGCTGACAATCCATGCTCCTGGCTTCTCCAAATTTTTGGGCTGTCCATTGCACCTTAGGCTTCTCCTTCACAACTTCACACACTGCCCTTCCAGGGGCACACTGCTTGGCCTCCAAGGCCTTCCTTGAAATCTGGGTGGAAGTCTCCATGAACCCACAACTCTTGGGCTCTGCAAGCCAGTAAAGCTAGGACCATGTGAACATCACCAAGATCCACCATTGCCTTGAGCAGTAGTCGGGCACCCTTGTGCCATGGCAACAGCAGTTTCTGGATACCTGATGGTAGAATTCCAGGGAGTTGAACTCTGACAAACACTTCCCTCTTTGGCCCTATAGAGAGCCATGTGGTACTCGCCACAGAACAAGAGCTCTTGCCTTTGCATCCTTTGATTGGTAAAGGGTGGGATCTTGCTAATTCCTGAGACACCATGAAGGCCTCTTTCCTACAGTCCTGATTCCAAGTTCTTGGCTTCTGTTTAACGTTAGTCTCCTTAACAAGCATGTGCTTTTTCACTCCAGACTGCAAGCTTTTTACATCTATTTTCTCTGCCATTGTCTCCTGTCTTTCACCATAGAGATGCCTAAAAGCTGCAAATAGTAGCCATGTGACAGTCTGAACATCAGTGGCCTTGACATTTCCTCCATCAGAGTAAGCAGTCCACAGCCTTTAATCTCAGTTTCAGGCAAAGTCTCTGGACGAGGGCAAAATGCCAACAAACTTGCTGCTGGAACATAGCACACGTGGTTTTTAGGCCACTTGCTGATGCAGTCTTCCTTCCCATCTGAAACTTCTTGAGGCTGGTCTTTCCAATCCACACTTGTATCAGCATTCTGGTCTTCTGAGCTCTAACCAGAATCTCCCTTCAAGCTCAGCTCAGACCACTCCAAGGCTTTTCCAGCCAGCATCCGCAAGCCTTTCCAGACTCCCCACACACCAGTTCCAAAGGCTCCCAAACCACATGGTCAGGTAAAGTCACAGCAACAACCCCACTTCTCTGGTACCAATTTTTGTCTTAGTTACTTTTTTGTTGCTGTGACTCAATACCCGACATCCACAAATTTAGGGGAGGAAAGGTTTATTTTAGCTCACAGTTTCAGAAGGTCACAGTCCATTCAGGGGCAGCCAGCAGCAATCGAAGTACATGGCAGAGGCACAGGTGGAGGCAGCTTCTCACGACATCACACACAGGAAGGCAAGTCCCATCAAGTTCTGTCTCCCCAGAGGAAGAAGCTGTGACAGTCCTTCTTCTTCCTCCCTTTTATGCAGTTCCAGTTCCCAGTTGGGCCTCCCGCCTCCGGGCGGACCTTCTTTCTTCGTTCTCATTCTCCGGCCCACTAATCACTCACACTCTAAGCCAGGCTGGTTCCTAATTGCCTCAAATTGACAGAATCTCTCCAGCAGTCACAATGGGAAAAATGAAAGCCATCCTAAGTTTTTCACCTGTCTTAGAAGCTTTTTGAAAAGCACAACTATTCTTGAGGATTTTAGTTAATTTTATAAAAGTAAAAACATTAATTTGCATATGAATTATAAAAATTACTAACCAAGAAATCAGCTACTTATAGCTAAAGGGAAACTATAAACCAGGCACAATGATGCATACCTGTAATCCATCCTGCTTGGGATATTAAGGCAGGAGCTTCACAGGTTTGAGGCCAATCTGGGCAATTTAGTGAAACTGTCTCAAAATTAAAAAAAAAAAAAAAGAACAACTATGGGCTAAGATGTAGCTCAGTGGTAGAGCTCTTATCTAATATGCTCAATCTCTAGTGTCAAAAATAAATAAACCACAGACTAAAAAACTATATTGTGTATAATTTGAATATATTTTATGTAATTAGTGCACAACAACAAACCTTTGTCAGTTGTGGGATTCATTCCTAAATGAAGCTCAAAAAAATGCTCTTCCCAAAAAATGCATATGTGTAAGTCACTGGCACCTGTTAGCCTTTGTCACTATAGCGTAAATATGTATATAGTTAATAATTTGACTGCTTAGTTCTTATATACAGCAAATGTGTATTGAATGCCTTTAATATTTCAACAACTATTGTAGATGCTGGGCATATAGAAGTGGCAGGAAAGACAAGATACTTGCCCACAAGCAGCTCACAGGAAGGAGACAGAGTAAACAAGTAACTAAACATCATGAGTACTATCAAGGAATAAGTAGGGTGGTAAGGGGCAGAGTACCTGGGATTGAGGAGGGCATCTTTAAGTGGAGAGACCCTCTCTGAGGAAATGACATTTAAAATGAGTTTTGAATTGCATGAAAGCTAATAATATAATGATAGGGCTAAAAGCCTCCCAAGCAGAAGGAGTACCAGAGTAAAAGCTTGAAGAAAGGGAGACTTGGCATGTCTGTGGGCCAGAAAGAAGCCCTGTGTGGTTGAAGTATAGTAAGGAAGGAGGAAATAAGAGGTAGAATAGGTAAGAAGAGGCTCAATGAAAGAATTGTGTGTAGGGTTTTTTGGGTTTTTTTTTTTTTTACTTTTAAATATCATAGGAAGCCATTTAAGAGCTCTAGACATGTAAATGTCATGAACTGACTTGTGTTTCAAAAAGATCAGTTTGTGGGGAGAATGCGTTATTGAAGGCTGATGTAAAAGCGGAGAGAGTATTGAAGGAGGTGACCAGGGTGTGGATGAAAGTGCCTTGGACAGAAGATGTAGAAAGAAAGTAAAATCAGCAGTAGATTGAGGGAACAGGGTAAGAGAGAAGTCAGGAATCACTCTCAATTTTGAGAAGGAATAGTTTTATTAAGCTGGAGATTCCTATTAAATAGCCAGGCAGAAATATTACATACTAAATTGTGAGTTAACAAGTTATTAGTGAAATGTAAAGTCATGGGACTAGATAAGATCATGTAATGAGAAAGCATAGGAAGAGAAAATAATATTGCTCAGGACCGGGCATTGAGTAGAAAGTAGGAGCCAGCAATGAAGAATACAGTAGGAGAGCCGGAGAGCTCAGCATCTTAAAGTCAAGGGAAAGTGAGGCTGCGTCCAGTCTGCTGAGAGGTGAAGAAAGTACAAATAATACCAAGGTCTCTGAAGATCTTACTTCCCAGGTACAGTGAGATTGGAAGCCAAATTCAAGCATAAAGTGGAGACATGTATCTAGTCAATTTTAAAATGTATAGGAAGGAGACAGAGAAATGGAGTGGCATATTAGAAAAGATTGTGAGTTCAAGAGAAATTCTTTTTTGTCTTTTTAAAAATGTTATTGTAGTAAGAGTACTTAACATGAGATTTATCCTCTTAACAGACTTGTAGATGTACAACACCATATTTTTAACTACAGGCAAATATTGCACTGTAGGTCTCTAGGATTTATTTATCTTGCATTACTGAAACTTCATACCTGGTGATTAGCAGCTCCGCATTTCCCTCTCACCTGTCTCAGCCACAACAGTTCTGCTTTCTGCTGAGGAAGAGACATTCTTTGTAATCTGATGAAAACTGTCCCATAAAAGAGACACAGATGATGAAGAAGAGAAAGGGGGACGGAGATCTAGAAGTGACTCCTTAGGGCATCCAGAGCACATAAGGATTGCCTTTGATAGCAGTAGAGGTTCTTCTTTCATTTAATAGAGGAAGAAAACAGTGTAGACACAGTAGATTTATAGTTTTGGTAATGTCTTAGTTGCTTGTGACTCAATGACTCAATACCCAACATCTACAACTTTAGGGAAGAAAAATCTATTTTAGCTCACCGTTTCAGGTCACAAGTTCCTCCATAGATGGGCAGCTGGAAAATGATGGAAGCAGCCCCTCAGGACGTTGCATACAGTAAGTCAAGTCCCCAAAGGAAGGCAGGAAGAAGCATGTACCCTTCCAGGTCCCATCCCAGTGATCCATCTCTTTTGGGTCCCACCTCAGTGTTCTGCCCCTTCCAGGTTTAAGCCCCCACCACACACCTGTAATCTAATCCAATCCCCAAATTCCCAGTCTACAATCTGCCACATGCCCCCACCCCTCCAGACCAGGCCCCCATCTCCCAACAGCACAAGGTTCTATAGGCAATCCGTAACAAACAAATACGTAAGACTTTTGGGGGACAGTCCAGATCCAAACCACAGTAGATAGTAAGAACATGAGGCCATCCTGATTTCCTCAATAAATTTGATGCCAAAGTTATCAGCTAACTAGGGGTAAAAGGGAAAACAGTGAAATTGTTATCTTGTAGGCTAGGAATAACATTTATTGTGTATATGTAAAGTAGCACTTCTAGTCAAGATTTAGTGTCCATTTGTGTTATGTATGCACATGTGTATTCATTCTAAAGATTGAACCCAGAACCTTCATGCTGAGAAACATCTCCAGCCCTTTTTTATTTTTGATAGTGGGCCTCATTAAGTTACCCAGGCTGGACTCAAACTTGTGATAAAAATACAGTCAGTGAGTATAGTTATGGTAGCTACTCAGTGTTAAATGTGGAAAAAGTACATAGTGGAACCTAACCAGGATTTTGGAAAATGATAGCAGGAAGAAGGTATTAGATTAAAAAAAAAAATAGTATCTGCGTGGATTGAAAGTTGGATGAAGTCAAAGAATTATTGTATTACAGTAGGGTATTAGTGTAGGTAAATTACAAGTTAAGAAGTAGTTAATGGAGAAAGAGATCTTGAGTTCCAGATCTCATAGATGCTTCTGATAATTGTAATGAAGATGTTTAGGTTGTAAGCTTGGATGTGGGTGGTTGTGAGGGGCAATGGAAGGAAAGATCAGTGTGTGTAAGGAGGCCAGAGTGTTAGATGAGTAATCTACAATTGATGTTAAAAGTCACTGGAAACCTTGAAAAGAGAAGGAATAAAAAGGAGGACAGTACGCGAGAGTTAAAATCTTTAGGGAGTAAGAATGACCAGGAAAGGAGGTCAGGAGAAAACAGTGCGACTACATTATGAGCTTCTAAAATCATCGAAACTTTGACAGAATAAGGCATAGAAATGGTTATGAAACTATAGGCAGGGCATAGGCCTGTGCCATCTTCTGACCCTGCTTAACAGAAGTAGACTACAGAAGACTTAGAAAAGACTCCTTCTTACCTCCACTTCTGAAAGTTTACCACATAGATACACTTGCACAAATACACGGAGATATATGAACAAGAATGTTCACTGAAACACTGTATAGTAGCAAAATCTAGGAACAAACTAAATATGTGTCAACAGAAGACTGGTTACCTAAATTACAATACAGCAGTAGGCATTTTTTTAATAGCATAATGTTTTATGAGGTGATATGCAAAACTTACTCAGATGTATTGGAAAGAAAAGCAAGATGATATTATATCCTTTAGTTTAAAAACCATATTAGAGTAGATGTAACTGATACGGATGTAAAATAAGTATGTGCTTGTCTATATGTGTGTATATATATATATATATATATATATATACACATATATATATGCACTACACGTATATGATAAAAATACAGTGAATGTTTAAATTAAAAATGTAGTTTTGGAAAAGGCACATTACCAATAATCCTCATCATATTACTCCCCTGTGCTTCAAACACCTGAACCCCACTGTTGCCATCAGTTCCTGAAGCAGTTCTAAGTCCTCTTTTGTGAGTGTCTAGTCACACTATCATAGCTGCTTCAGTGTCATGAATTGATTAAAAATGTCCATCTCCTGTGGTCGTTTTGGCTTTGAGAAAGAGCCAGAAGTTGGGCAGTGTCAGGTCTGGTTAATATAGTGGATAAAGACATGCTGTGATGTTCAACACACCTACCTTTCTGTTGGACGGCCCTGGGCATTCGCTGTGCTCCTGGTGGCTGTGAGGGAGATTCTCAGAGCTGATTCAGAAAACAGCAAGGACAACAGGATAAGTGGGTTTGAAGTAATAGGAAATATTTTGGGGCAGTTAATGGCTACATGTATGTCAATTTTAATCACAGCTTGTATATGTAACTTTCTGAGAGAATTGACATTAAGTCATACTGAGATAGTAATTAATTGTATACATGTCTATCCTTCCCATTATTTTATGAAGTATTAGAATATCTAAGTCAGAATTATATTTTGTTAACCTTTGCAACTTTCACATTTCACACAGTACTTCACAAATAGTAGATACTCAAAGCTACTTGTTAAATTATTTAAGTCTGTATAACAATTATTATGTCAAGAGTTTAGTTGGAAAATGTAAACTAGAGAATAAATTTAGTTGACACTACAAAAATTTAAAATTTTCTTCAGAATGTTAGCACGCCCATAGAATATGTGGTTGTGTACCTGCTTGACATCAGTAGCTGCCCCCGCCACTGTCTTGGCCCTGTTTCATCACACTGAGGAGAGTCATTGGTAGAATGTCTCATTTTATTGTTCTGATACTCAGGAGTACCGAAGGAAATTTGGCCAGAAAACAACTTTGGAATACTAAAATACTTACAAAAATTTTTTTTAGCTATGAAATTAGTGGTTAACCCATTTGGCAGTATGGCCCTATCCACAAAATAAGATTCCCACATTTCCTGTCACCAGCCTTATTTTTTTTTTCCTCACTGAAGAATTGCTTCTTATTTTTGATTTTTTTTAAAGGCAACTTTTTCACTTGGTGAGAAAATGGAGCTGTATGATCAAACATTCCAGAATTGAGCAATTAAAAAGGAAGCACTTTTCATATTTACACAAATTTAGAAAGCCCTTGTTGCTGCAACTTACCTTTTTTCTATAAAAGCGGCATTTTTTCACTGGCATTTTTTCTAGCAATAAATGTTCATAAGAATTTTACCATCTGTAAGTATTATGAAAAAAATGTTTGAGGGGCTGGAGGAATGGCTCAGCTAGCAAGCAATAAGTCAAGCATTAAGTACCTGAATTCGACTCCCCAGCACCACATAAGTTGGGCGTGATGGCTCACACTTGTACCCCAGCACTTGGGAGACTGAGGCAGGAGAAGATTGCCATGAGTCCAAGGCCAGCCTGGGCTCCATAATGAGTTCAGGGCCAGCCTGGACTACAGAGCAAGACCCTGTCTGGAAAAAAAAAAAAAAAGTTTAAATTTTCAATGTATGAAGGTAAACAAAGTAAACAAAATGTTGCACTTTGAAAGTTTTCTTCCTCGCATAGAAAAATAATGATTTCCAGAAATACCATACATTAAAGTTTTTTCTAACAAAATAAGATATGAATTGATTGCGTTCTTAGGATGTCCTTGTATCACTGGATACAACATGTACTGGCTGCAGTTATCTGATGTTTGCTGTCTGCATTAATTAATGCTTTTGGTTGCTATGGTGAGTGAACTACAGAGCACAGTATGATGCACAAAAAGAACTGCACCTGTGTATTCCACTTAGCTTTGGCCATCACATAAAAAAAGAGATTTGCCATATCTTTTACCATTGTCCTCATCAGAACATTTACTTTTAAATTTCACTGGGGAAAGGAATGGAAAGGAAAAATGTCAGAGTTATTTAATTTTTTTCTTCTTAGCTGCTCCTTAAGCCACTTGAATAAGCATTAGGAATCTAAGGAAAACACATATTAATGTTTTCATTATCAGAGTTGACACATTCACCTTTGTTGGGTGTATAATTGAGCCAAGTTCTAAAAGCCTATCTCTATATCTAGGTTTTGTCCTTACATTTATGTAACCTACACCCGCAGATAACCATCCATGACATTTTCTTCCTTCTCCAGTAATACAAAAATAACCTGGCACCCTGAAATTATCAGACTAAAGGACAACATTCTCTTTCTATGCTGGAAGCCCACTTGAGTCTATTCTCTCCCAGTCCTTGCCTTTCTTTTCCATTAGAGACAGATGGACTTTTGAAGCAAGTGATAGTCAGAGGGCAACTATAGAGAGCAGCATCATGTTCCAGGATGGTCCTTGTTTGTCTACTTAGTAGCTTTTTAAATTGACTTATTAGATCAGGACCTCGAAGCTGTTATTGTCTGATTCTTCTCATCAGTCAGCATCATGGTCACTGGAGCCCTGCAAGGGAGAAACTCTCTCTCCTCTTAATGGAATAACCTGTGCCATTCTTCAGTATTTATTTATTCATGATAAAACTGTTGTATAACATGCCACAGGGCAGAATTACCCCTCACCATAAAAAGCATTGTATATGGAATCTTAAAAGTATTCAGTTTCTGTGAAAATAATGTCCAAAGTCTCTGATCTCTCTAGACTCCATCCTAATGACCTTATCTAATCCTAAATGCCTCCCTAAGGTCCCAACTCTAAACACCTACAGTGATAGTAAGTTTCCACCCTCTTAATATCTCACAGAATTAAATTTCAGCTCATGAATTCTTTGGCTACATCCTTAAACCATACCCAAAACAAAAGAAGCAGCCACTAGCTGCATGTGATAATTGAACATTTGAAATGTGGCTGATGCTGCTGAGGAACTACATTTTTAAATTAATTCTGTCTAAGCTAAGTTAATTTAAATAGCCATATGTTGCTAGTATTCACTATGTTAGAGCAAATCTAGGAGTTATATACAGATTGGGAGGACAGGAAGACCAATGGCTGGCCTCTGGGCACTCCACTCTAGAGGTTAGGGAGAAGAGATGGAAAATAACAACTAACACAGCAAGAGAAAATACAAGCACACAGTCTCTTGGAAGCCAAGTGAAGAAAATAGATCCAGGAGGACCAAGTGATCAACTTAGTTTTTCTGACAGGTCACATAACACAAAGACTAAAAAAAAAAAAAAAAATGATCATTTGGAGTTAGCAATATGAACCTGATAATAAAGGTTATTTAGTGAAGTAATAGAAGCCAAACCTGATGGAAATTAGTTTAAGATAAAATGGCCACAAGTTAATTTCTTGACTTTTCTGAGTTTCTGCTTCCTCAACTATGATTTTTGCCTTGAAAAACTGTAAACAAATAGTAAATACTTAACAAATGGTTGCTGCAGGCACGTGGCTCTTTGGAGAGAATAAAGTAGAAAGATGTCCAAGCTTTTGTCATTTCAGTATTTGTTAAAGTAAAACACAAGGACTCACAGACAAGATGGCAGCTGAATAGGAGTCCTGTTCAATGGCTACTCACAGGCTCATTCAAAAAGTTGAGATACAGTTTTTAAAAAGCTACCTGCTTATCTTAGCTTGGAAAGGAAAAAGAGCTCCAGGAAATGGAAGGCCACCATGGGAAAGCTGAAAACCTCAAATACGCATTAGAGGGTGAAGCACACTCCAGCCCAGGGAAGCTGCTCCTGGACAACTGGGAAGGGCTGTGAACTATATTGAACAGCCAGCAGCACAGACTGAAGTAAGCCTGGAGCTGGAAACGCTGGGAAATCAACAACAGCTGGCAGCCTAGGAAGGAACCAGCGAAAGAGACAGAGACAAGAAAGGCTGCTGACTTCCTGAATGGTTCAGGCCCTAGTGAAAAGAGACCGCAGAGGGCATGGCCTGTGGCTTTCCTCTGCAGATGATCCACGGTCCTGGCACCTCCAGATTTCCAGGGTCTCTACTACACTTTTGAACTTTACTGTCACAACTTCATTCACTGCCCATTCAGTGGCCCACTACCTGGCCCCCAAAAGCGACCTTCTGAAATCTGTGTGGAAGTCTCCGTGACACCACAACCCTTGGCATTCTACATGCCTGTGAAACCAGCACCACATCACCACATGGGTGATGCCAAGGTCCACCACTGGCTTGAGCAGCAGGATGATCCCCTTGGATAGTTCCTGCCAAGGCCTCTGAGTTTTTAAATGACTGAATTCCCTGGGGATTTCCTTTCCTAGGTTGCACTGTAGGATGCCCTGGGGTCTCTTTTCCACTCTTCAGTTTGTAAAGGGTGGGGCCCTTCTCATTCCTCAGACACTCTCAGGGCCTCTTTTTTTTATAGTCCTGTTTCCAAGTACCTGGATTCTTTTTCCCCCACTATTATTTATTAATATACATATGTAATACATAGTATTTACAATGAATTTGGGTATTTCGTGCACATATGTATCATATCAACTTTACAATCCCTTCCCATTTTGGCCCTCCCACCCCCTCCTTATCCCTTCACCCAACTCTGGCTATCACTTCATGTGGTTCTATAGAATGTCTGTGTTCTGGGTTTTCCAAGTCAGAGAAACTACACAGTACTTAACATATTAATCTTCCACACCTACATCATTTCCCTTAAGTTGCCACTCTAACTCAGCTTCCTTTTCATCGAATGGGTCGCAGTACTTAAATCTTGATGCCTCTTCTTTGAATCTAACCAATCCCTTTATTGGGATATTTACCAGCAGTTTTTTTTTCTATATTTTGCTATATCTTTGTTGCTATTCTTAATCCTGGCCTTACCCACCAGTTTACATTAGAAAATAACTACAAGCATGTAGTTCAAAAGACTAGTAAATTTGGGGAAGAAGAAAATAAAAATTAAATTTCAAATGCCTTAGCTGAATACTCGAAGGTACATATTTGTACATTCACAGGGTTATCTTTACATCAATCAGTTTTCTTAGGATAAATTTTCATCAGTGACCTAATAAGTGAATTGCTACAATAAAACAAAGTTAAAACTATATCACATTGCTACATTAAATGAACTTAAATCTATACCACATAAATATACTTAAAGTAACAGATATGAAGGCAAATTTAGTTATTTCAGAATTTTTAAACTTTCATAACTTATTTAATCATATTTCACTGATTACTAGCATGCTTTTTTCTCAGCTCATTCTCCTCTAGTTGTTGTTGCTTTTTCTCTGGTCTCATTGGTGTCGCTAGCCTCCCTTTCACTTTCTAAGTTTCCTTTAAGTATTCTCCGCAATACTGGCTCAGTGGCTGCAAATTCCTTTCAGCTTTCTATATCATGGAAAGTTTTTAATTTCTCCCTTCAAATTAAAAGATAATTGTGCTGGATATGGCAGTCTTGGTTGGCATTTATATTCTTTTAGTGCTTGGATGACATTGCTCCATGATCTCGTGGCTTTTAGAGTCTGGATTGACAAGTCTGCAGTTATCCTGATGGGCTTATCTTTGTAGGTCACCTTCTGTTTTTCTCTTACCACTTTTAGTATTTTCTCTTTGTGTTGGGTTTCTAGAATTTTAATTATGATGTGTCATGGTGAGGATCTCTTCAGATCAAAGTTGTTTGGTGTTCTGTATGCCTGCAATAGTTCCATGTTCATTTCTTTTCTTAGGTTTGGGAAATTTTCTTCCATAATTTCATTAAATATGTCCTTTAAGCCTTTTGTTTTGTCCACAGTCTTCTCCTGGACTCCCATAATTCTGAAATTGTTTCTCCTTGAATCATCTATCAGCCACTGTAATGATTCACTTTCTTTCTTATTTACTTTGTGTTCTTCATGGCCTGTATGTTGCAGCTCAGTCACTTTTTTTTCTAGGTCTGACATTCTGTTCTGAAGATGTTTAATGTGGTTGCTTATTACTTCCTGTGTGTTTTTCACTTCCTGAATATCTGCATTCAATTTTTGTATATCTCTGTTGTGTTCTTCTCTAATTTCTTGTATTGCCTTCATTATCTTCTGGTATATTTCTTCTATGGCCTCCTCTTTTAGCTTTTTAAGGCTTGCTTTTTGCTTAGCTATGTGTTGATGTAGCTCTTGCACTGCCTGTTTTATTTCCTGCTTTATTTCCTGCTTTAATTCACTGAATATCTGGGCCCAGAAGTTACCGTCATTTTTGCCATTTTCATCTTTGGATTCTGCAATTTCAGTATCCCTGGTATCATCTTCTGGGGTGTCAGGCCATTTGTAGGAGATTTGTTACCACCTTTCCCCATGGTTCTGCTGTCTCTGGCTGTCTCTGGTGTGCATGAAAGAAGGGTTTGGTGAAGGCCCAGTCCTAGATGCCTCTGGAAGCCTCTGGGGCTCCGGATTGACAGGGTGATGTAATTCCCTGGAAGCCTCTGGAAGCCTCTGGCTCACAGGATGGACGGACAGTGGACTTCCTGGTTGTAGATGCCTCTGGCGTGCAGGGCAGCAGTGAACCAGAAGCCTCTGACACATGCTGGAGGAACAGGGCAATGATTCCCCTTTTGAGGTATCTTGTTCCCCCTGGTCCATCAGCAAAGCTCTCCGTCTGTCCTGGCTTCCCTCCCCCAGAGCTGGGCTTTCCACTCTTGGAGCAGAGGTGCCCTTGAGCCATTCAGGGGACCATCAGCCTTTTCCCCCTTTTCTCCTCTCTGCCACTTGTGCCAGTTTCTTCCTAGGCACTGTTTAAGGGTGACCCCAAAGCCCTGATGTGCTCTTCTGAGCTTTCTTTTACTCTAAAGGATTCAGTCTTGGGCTTTTTCTTCTTCTTCTTCTTCTTTTTAAAATGGCTCCTGCTGACATCATTGCCTGTGATGGCTGCTGAGCCCTGTTTCTGATCTGGGATCCCGGGGCCTTTTCTAGAGGGAGCACACGCTGTGTTTATAGTACACACTACCCTCAGGTTGGTGTTTTGGAGGCTGGTGCCACCAGCTGCCGACAATTCCCTCTTCTCCGGACCAGCGCTTACCTCGGGCTGAGGTTCTGGCTCCGGACCTTCCTCCGTCTGTGGTCTGTGGATGCAGCTCGGGGCCACACTGAGTCGACTGCTTCTTTCCTCCTCTTCCAATGTGACTTCAGGATTTCTGACCAGCCCGCAACCTCCTATCCTCCTATCTGTTGTTGGGGTGCTCCGTCCTCTCCCAGCTCTGTCAGATGTTCAGGTCCCCACGAGCTTTCCTCCATCTGCAACTGCCTGCAGCTCCAGCCATTTGCAGCCAGCTGTGGCAGCTTCCTGGGCTGCTGGGTTTTTTTCTCTCTCTGCTTTCGATGATCGTTCGGAATTTCTAACCTTGCCCTGGACTCCTTTCAGTTGTTGGGGATGCTCCTCTCTTTCCTAACTACACTGAACACACTTTTTCTCACTAAATTCTCATGAGGAGCCATTGTGCAGCACTGTTACTCAGCCACCATCTTAACTGGAAGTCCCTCCAGGCTTCTTTTAAAGCAGTTGGCTTAGAGGCTCTGGTTTCCCTCAGGCTGACGATTTTGAGGCCCTGGATTCTTTTTAATACTAATCTCTTTAACAGCCACATGCCTTTTTACTTCAAACTGCAGGCATTTTACATCTGTTTCCTGTGCCATTTTCTCCTGCTTCTCAGTGTCAAG